>SNQJ01S0099350.1:91630-103792 GCA_010110895.2 Picea sitchensis | reverse complement strand
TAGAAGCGAAAGCTTCTATTGCATCTTCTTACATCCGCCTTATTCTATTTTATTGAAAGGCCTTATTAATATTGACCTTTATTACATCTGAATGTATTGATCTACCTATGTGCGGGTTAGGACCCTAACATGAGATGATTTGTCTTCTAGGGTTATTAGCCAACTAATTAGGGTTTCTTCTTGCTTCCCAGAATATTCTATTCTCGTCAAGTTTACACATGGAGGTAAATACCTCTCACAGCTACCATAATATCAACAATAACCACATAAGCACTATGGCCTCAATATACATATATACAAAGGCTCTCTGGCCCAAAAATATCCTGGCTACAAACACAATCCGATGTGCACTTTGAAGTGATCCTCATGCACTTACCCAAGTGCGCGTAAATCTATGAAACATGCACGCACTCTTCCCTTGGTTCACATATGCTAAATTGTACCCAAAACTTGTGCGCTCATGACTCACCAACCTATATGTACATTTACATTTACATTACAATTGGGGTTCAACCTAGGGGTATTACATTCCCCTCCCCCTTATTTATGCACTATCCTCGGTGCATTATGTATAAACATAATTTCAAAAATCTTCAAAAATATATAGGTACTCTGAACACATAGCATCTTCATGTTCCCAAGTTGCATCCTCGGGACCATAACAAGTCCACTAGACCTTTACTAGTCCTATTGCTCGATTCTGGAGCAACTTGAGTTTCTGGTCCAATATGCACACCAATTGAACTCAAAATTTGTCTTCTTCAATCACATTCCAATCAATTACATGATTAGCATCATGCACATACTTTTTAAGTAAATATACATGAAACACATTATGAATGCATATAGATGTAGGCAGTGTAAGCATGTATGCGACGTGACCAATCCTCTTTAGGATTTCAAGCAAACCACAATAACGTGTTTCCATCTTTGAATAATTTCCCAACTTAAGTGAACTCTTCCTAGCTTTCACTTTCAAAAACACGTGGTCACCCACTTTAAATTCTCTGTGAGTTCTACATTTATCTACATAAATTTTATGCTTGTCTTGGGAAACCTTTAAATTCTATTTATTTTCACCACCCGCTCTTCCATTTCCTTAAGTAAATATGACACAACCATTACTCTATCTTTTGGGTTGTCCCGGCTCATTGGTGTGTTGCACCTTCTTCCATAAAGTGCCTCAAATGGACTCATCTTCAGAGATGTGTAATTGATACCCATTGTTATACGCAAAATCAACCAATTGTAAATATTTTTCCCACTCCGTCGGGTTTTCCATCACATACATTCTTATCATATCTTCTATCACTTGATTTTTACCCTTTTCATTTTCCCATCCGACTCTGGATAGTATGCTATGCTAAAATTAAGTTTTTTCCCAAATCTTTTAAATAATCCATTCCAAAAATTGGATTTGAACTTGGGATCTCTATCAGACATAATTGTCTTAGGTACACCACATAGCCTAGTAATTTCTCTCATATAAATGTCAACAATATTAGTTTCCTTGTGTGTGATATTTACTATAATAAAGTGGGAAGATTTAGTAAGTTTATCGACCACTACCATGATAGAATCATGTTGCTTCATAGTTCGGGGTAGCTTAGTGATGAAATTCGTAGTGAAAACTTCCCATTTCCACTCAGGAATGGGTAATGGTTGTAGTAGACCATCTGGGTGTCTGTTCTTAACCTTGACCTTTTGGCATTCCAAGCATCTAACAATAAAATCAGTTGCATCCTTCTTCATACCTAGCCAATAATATTGACTCTTGACATTGACAATTGTCTTTTGGTAGCCTAGGTGTTCAACATAGGGCACATTATGCATTTATTTTAATATCAGTTTTTTCAATTCCTGGGAGTTTGGCACATAAAATTTTTGAAATTTTGTAACTTCGAAGAATATTCTACCTAAGAAGGAAAGTTGAATAATATTATTATATTATGTTTATTAATTAGGCCCTATTGTGCCTTTGTAAAAGTCGACCCTTTTGTGCCTTGGCAGTTAAAATGTAAATTAAGAGGGTAAAGTGACAGGTCGGCCTAGAACTAATTATAGGATGTTCAGACCACTATTTATAATAGAGGACAATGCCTCATTTAGACACACACAACATCCAACTTTGTAGCGCACAAGTCTTGGAGAAGAAACTGATGCAACTGGGGGTGATGCCAAGGAGGGTTTTGGTATATCTCTTGGTATTTCTTGGTTAAGTGGTGTGTTACTCTTCCTAGTGAAGGAGTAGAGGAGGATCTTATGTTCGGTCTTTGGTCTATCTTTATTAAGGAAGTTTTTGTTGGGTTTTATCCACCATGAGGGTTTCCTAGGATAATATGTGTGTCTCTATTGTTTCTATGATAGCCTCTCTTTCAGTGATCTTATTTATGCATCTAATGTGCTAAATGATTATAATAATAAAGAAGAACTGTAACTGTTAGTTGTATAAGTAAAAATTCAACATGGGATCAGAGCAGGCGTGAAAGAGACCAATTCACAGTTTATAAGAAGTAACTAGCTTCAATGCACCCTCTCCAAGATTCAATTTCAATATTGCAACTGCTACAATATTAGGGTTTCTGCATAAACCCTAAGTGTGACATTTTTCTTGTTTGAGGAGGATGTTGGAGAAAGTATCCACACCTAGGAACATGCCCTAGGAGGAAGTATCTAGTCCCTGGATCTGAATTCCAAAATTTGAAGTTTGAGAAATTAGGGTTTCCTCGTAAAACCTTAAGTTGTAGTTGCAGTACCAATTGCAATCGCAGTTACAATACCAGTTGCATTTGTAGTATCAGTTGCAATTGTAGTGACAGTTCCTTCATGCTAGTTGCAACACCAGTTGCAATGAAAGTTTTTGTGAAGTGTTGGGAATGCTTTTTATCGTCCTAGTTCACCTTACCCTAGCAAATCTCCAACTACCTTTATATTACAAGTTGCAACACCTTTGAAGTTTTAATGGTTCGTTATTTCTTTCCATTGCTGCCGGATGGTGCCCCTATCTGTCGATATTGTTAGAGGTATGTACTTATATATGTTTAAACTGTATCATTATTTTAAAGGGTACTTGCAGGAGAAAGGATATTTTGTCTAAGCAACAATCATAGATCCAGAAAGATCTCATATCCAACACATTCAGAGGAACTATGCACCCCAGGTTTGATTACTTTGATATGCCTCTACTTGTTATGGCATTATTGTAATCTTATGAGTATCCAGGTTGCATTTGTATCTGTTGAAGTTATCATACTAACCATAGGTCAAAATTAAATTCAAAGTATTAGATTGATTAAAGTTGAGATTATAGAGTTTATTCCCTAACTCAGATTTTTGTGAAGATAGCATATTGTCTTAGTACAGAGGACAGGTTGAAGAAAATACTTGTCATCTTGAGTGAAGGAGACTCAAAAGAAAATAAACACACTCATTCTTAAGGACAAGATTCCAGGTTCCAGGTTTGATTGATTAAATTGATAAGATTCAAATTTACACATATCAAGTTTGATAATTGCTAAACACTATAGTTGTGATAACAATCTTTGAAATTTTTTATTATTGAATACTTGGTAGCATGTGAGCACTCTTGAGATAAATGCTTACTGTAATCATTTACTATATATAACTAACATCTCCTCTAGGAGAAACTTAATTTTTGTATTCCAAGTTACCATGGAGGAATGATTGATCACAACATTAGAAGAGTGTTTCTCTCATTCCTTATTATTGTATTTCTTACATTTTACCCTTGTTTCAGGCAGGTCACAAGTGATATCTCTAAAGGAGCTATTGTGACGATTGTTCTTGGTATTGTTTTATTATTATTATAAAGAGTATTAATCTTGTCGTTGTTTCTCCCTTGTTCTTGTTCTGGGCAGGTTACAGGTGATAACCCTAAGGGAGCTATAGTGATGGCTACAAGAAGCAACATATTAGATGAGACATGGAGCAGACTATCCAAGTTGTATACATGACCATATACATCCATGTACCAAATAATATGAATAAGAAGCTACTTTCGAGATACATAGTATTTCATATGGAGATTGATTGTAAGGAGTAGAAGGATCCAATGATGACTGAATATTATAATAGAACTCACAGTATATTTGGTCAATGGATAATGAAGCCACCTTGATAGGAAGCATAATTCATTTGAATTCTGACTTAGCTTTTCATATTAAGACTTGGTATTCAAACACCAAGTATATCCTGTAGAGACTATGAAGTTTTTGTAGACTCAAAGTAAGCCTGATCTCAGAAAGGGTCAGATGGGAAAAAGAGACATCTTCTAGGACTGGTAGAGAGATGCCATGAGTTGAGAAGACTATATTGTAGCTTCAAAGACCTCTAAGAGACATGAAATATACTAAGAATATTCACTTGTTTCAATGACAAAGGAGGAATCTAGTTAAAAGGACTATGATATGGATTTTTCCTTGAGACTAGAAGGGAAGTCAATGATGACTTCCATGATTGATCTAACAAAACAAGCATGTTGCAGATAACAATATACAAATGTACAAAGCCTGATTTGTGTTCATAGTATTCTCCCAACAAGAGGGAGAAGAATATGATGAGACATTTGCTCCAGTAATCAGAAGAAGTATATATAGAACAAACATGATTCATAGCGCTTGCAAACAAAATGAAGTGGAAGTTGAACCAGATGGATGCGAAAACAAACTTCTTAAATGGTGTTATTAAATAAGAAGTGCATATAGAACAACCACAAGAGTTTTAAGTTGAATATACAAATACTCATTTTTGCAAGTTAAAGAAATATTTGTACGGGCTAAAGCAAGCTCCTAGAGATTGGTATGGTAGAACTGATCGTTTCCTGATAAGCTTTGGATTTACCAAGAGTAAAGTTGATTCTAACCTTTACTTCAAGGTTATGAATGATGAGTCAGTTATATTGCTACTATATGTGGATGACTTATTCTTAACAAGAGAATAAACGCACATCACAGGTTGTAAGAAGAAGCTCGTTGCAGAGTTTGAGATGAAATACCTAGGCCCGATGCATTATTTCTTAGGTCTTGAAGTTTGGCAAAGTCCAGAGAAGATCTTCCTTAAACAAGGGAATTCTGCAGTTGAAATACTGAAGAGATTTGACATGTTGGAATGCAAATCCATGAACACACCCTTGGAAACAAATTTGAAGCTCATGCTTGATACTTCATTAGAGTTGGTTGATGCTACTCTATAAAGACATATTATTGGTTCATTGATGTATCTGAGGAATACCAGGCCAAATATATGCTTTGTTGTGAACAACTTGAGTTAGTATCTGGTAGAGCCCATATGTGTTCACTTTGTAGCTGCAAAACATGTGATGAGATACCTTAAGGGTACATTGGATTATGGTCTCTATTATACTGGATATCATGACTTCAGACTATATGGTTATACTGATACATATTGGGATGAAAGTGTTTCTGATAGAAAGAGCACTTCTTGATGTTGTTTCAGTTTGGGGTCAGCCATGACTTCATGGAAAAGCAGGAAGCAATCCAGTATTTCTCTCAGCACGGAAGAAGCGAAATATATTGCAGCATGTTCTGACATTTGTGAATCCATATGGCTTTGGAAGTTGTTGACAAGTCTATTCAATCTAGATATGGAAGCCATCGTGATTCTATGTGATAACCAGAGTTGCAAAAAAATGACGGAGAACCCGATGTTCCATGATAAGTCAAAGCACATAAAGATCCTATATCACTACATTTGTGATATGGTGCAAAGGGGAGTTGTAAAGCTCCAATATGTTGGCATAGATGAGCAGGTTGTAGATGTGTTGACCAATCCTCTATCTCGTGTGAAGTTTGAGTACTTTTAAGACAAGATTGGTGTTGTCTGAAAGGAGCTCCCTCGAAAGGGGGAGTGATGCTAATGATACTATAATATTCTGACCAACAATGGGTAACTCCGTTAGGATTGTATATCCTAGGGGATTGATCATCCCTGGGAAGATCTTGAAGGTCCAGTAAGGATGGACTATCAAAGTACCTATGCATGTATATGTCATTTGTGGTCAGTAGTGGTATCTCCGTTAGGATTTTATATACTAGGGAATATTATGATTCCCAGGAAAATCCTGAAGGTCCAGTAAGGATGTTCTATTAGAGTACAACGTGGTAGCTTGTTAGGATTTATATACTATGGAATATTATGATTTCTGGGAAAATACCAAAGGTCCGATGAGGACGGTTTGTCAGAGTACCAAAAAATGTTGTTGTTGCACCTGCCTCATTCTGTTTCCATATGTTGATGATGTTGTTGTCTCATCATTGTGCTAATGATGTTGTTGTCTCAACCTCATGTTGAGGATGTTGTTGTATCAACCTCGTGCTAATGATGTTGTTGTTTAAACCTCATGTCTTGATGATGTTATATCAGCCTCATGATGTTGATGATGGTGTACCAACCTGGGATTGGTGATATTGTTGTTCTAGATTTATGTTAATTGATGTTGATGTTTCAGCTTCATGCCAATGATGATGATGATGATGATGATGCTACTCCAACTCCATACTATGAACGATGATGATATTGATGAAGAGAAAAAATTATGATGATTTGTAGATATGCA
Source organism: Picea sitchensis (assembly GCA_010110895.2). NCBI lineage: Eukaryota > Viridiplantae > Streptophyta > Pinopsida > Pinales > Pinaceae > Picea > Picea sitchensis. The sequence continues at coordinate 97,197 of SNQJ01S0099350.1, read as the reverse complement.
AGTTAGTGTTCCAGATGTTTCCCTCTCTCTCTCATGATGATGTTGTATTGGGTTATGTCAGTAGAATACCCTTCTCGTTAAGGGGGAGTGTTGAAATATTGTAACTTCAAATAATATTCTAATTATATTTGAGTTATTATCTTATAGATTAAATCTCCTTTTGTGGATTGATCATGTCGGGACTTGTATAAGACCAAATCCCGTTTTGTGGATTGGTCAAACCATATTTATATAGTGGAATTTGTAAAGACAACCCTTAGGGCTTATAAAGTGGTTTTAACCACTCTTGGAAGAATTCGACCCTACTAAGTGAAGAGACATAACCCTAGCGCCTCCTCAATGAGTATTTATAAGTGAGAATGGTGTTTCACTTATTCTTTCAATCACTCACTCATCTAGTGCACATATTTTGAAGGAAGTTGTAGTTGCAGGAGGAAGGAGAAGAGAGGCACATGCTCAGTCCTAGTTTATTCTTGGAGTTTTGGTCTTAGTCTTAGCATTGTATTGGAAATCTATTATTGAGGAAGTTTTTGCTGGGTTTTCTCCCCCATGAGGGTTTCCTGAGATAAAATATTGTGTAACGTATGATTGTATTTCTTTCAGTGGTCCTCTTTATGTTGTTTTTTTTTAAATACATTGAGAAAATTGGAAATAACCTAATAACAACATTAATATTAACAACTTGAAAAGAAAATTCCCTACTAGATTTTAACATGGTTATTGGAACAGAAGAAGGAGGTTTTCACAAGTTAAAAGGTCACTCAGATGTAGCCTTAACTCACTCTACTGAAATTCCTTGCGAACTTTGGCATAGAAGACTAGATCACATCAACTACAAATCCTTACCATATGTAAGCACGGTAGTTACAGGTTTACCAGAATTTAAGGTTGATCGTGAAGGTGTATGCAAGGGATGTGCACAAGGAAAGAACATAAAAAATCCTTCCCCAAAGAGTGACAATAAAGCATAAAGAATCTTGGAACTCATCCACTAATATGTATGTTGTCCAATGCCATCAACCTCTCTAAGCAGGTATGTATACTATGTATAATTTATTGATGATTACTCTCATAAGACTTGGATTTATTTATTGAAATCAAAAGATGAAGTACTCGGAAATTTCAAGGAATTCAAAGTCTTGGTAGAAAACCTCTCCGAAAGAGAAATCAAGATTCTCAGGTCAGATAATGGAGGAGAGTACACCTCAAATGAATTTGGAATCTTTTGTAGAGATGTCAGGATTAAGAGGGAGCTCACCACTCCCTATAATCCTAAACAAAATGGTGTAGCAGAAAGGAAAAATAGAACAATTATGGAAGCATTAAAGACTATGATTCACGATCAAGATCTTCCAATGCACTTATGGGTCGAAGCAACAAGAACAATAGTTTATGTCCAAATAAATTATCCCATAGTGCACTTGGATTCAAAACCCCCAAAGAAATGTTCACCAAAAAGAAGTAAGAAGTAAGCCATCTCAAAATATTTGGTTGTCCAGTATTTGTACACATTCTAAAAGAAAAGAGAATTAAGTTGGATCCTTCAGGAAAAAAGGGAATATTTGTTGGATATTGTGAGGTCTCTAAGGCCTTTAGAATTTACATTCCATGTTACCATCATATTGAGATCAACAGAGATGTAACCTTTGATGAAGATGTAACACTCAAGAGATCAAGGAAATTCCATCTTGAAGAAGTATATGAAGAAGAACCTGTAGCTCCCAGAGTTGTAGAACCCATGAAGGAGGTTACAATTACCCCTAATGATGAGATTCTAAAAGATCATGATATGATAGAATATAGAGAACCTACCCATATGACGATCTCTCACAAGAGAAATCCATCTTAGGCAAGAGAAATTATTCAATATGTAGAGAAGTATGATGTCATAGAAGGAACAATGAGACAAGCAAGAAACCTAAGCCACTCTCCAACTATGGCCTTGATGTGTGATCTCATAGAAAAGGAACCTACTTGATTTGAATAAGCCATTAAGAAGAAAGAATGGGTGGATTCCATGACAGAATAATACCAGTCCATTATAATTAATTATGCATGGGAAGTAGTTCCTAGACCATAGAAAAAATATGTGGTATCTTCCAAGTGGATATATAAGATAAAACATGCAATAGACGAAAGTATTGAAAAACATAAAGCAAGATTTGTGGCTCGTGGTTTTTCTCAAAATGAAGGTATTGATTAGGAAGAGACATTTTCTCCTATAACCATATACTCTTCTATCAAAACCATCATATCTCTTGCAAGCAAAATGAAGTGGAAGTTACACCATATGGATGTGAAAACAACCTTCTTAAATGGTGTTATTGAAGAAGAAGTGTATATAGATCAACCACTAGAGTTTGAAGTTTAAGATAGAAAGACTCATGTTTGTAGGTTGAAGAAATCTCTGTACGGGATGAAGCAAGATCCTAGAGCCTGGTATGGCATAATTGATAATTTCCTGACAAGATTAGGATTTACCAAGAGTAAAGAAGATTCTAACCTTTACTTCAAGGTTGTGAATGATGAGCCAGTTATATTGCTACTATATGTGGATGCATTAATCTTAATAGGAGAAGAAAAGATCATCACATATTGTAAGAAGAAGCATGTTACAGAGTTTGAGATGAAAGACCTAGGCCCGATGCATTATTTCTTAGGTCTTGAAGTTTGGCAGATTCTAGAGAATATCTTCCTTAACCAAGGGAAGTATGCAGTTGAAATAATGAAGAGATTTGACATGTTGAAATGTAAATCCATGAACACACCCATGGAAACGAATTTGAAACTCTTGGTTGATACTTTATTAGAGTTGTTTGATGCTACTCTATACAAAGAGATTATTGGTTCGTTGATGTATCTGATGAATACTAGGCCAGATATATTCTTTGATGTGAACACCTTGAGTCATTTTCTGGAAGAACCCAGACATGTTCAACTTTTAGCTACAAAGCAAGTGATGAGATAACTTAAGGGTACGTTGGATTATGGTTTCTATGATACTGATATCATGACTTCAAACTGTATGGTTATACTGATTTAGATTGGGTTGGAAGTGCTTCTGATAGAAAGAGCACTTCAGGATGTTGTTTCGGTTTGGGGTCAGCCATGACTTAATGGAAAAGTAGGAAGCAATCCAGTGTTTCTCTCAGCACGACAAAAGAGAAAAATATTGCAGCATGTTATGTCAATTGTGATGCCATATGGCTTCGAAATTTGTTAATAGATCTATTCGATCTGGAGATGGAAGCCACCATGATTTTATGTGATAACTAGAGTTGCATAAAAATGATGAAGAACCTAGTGTTCCATGATAAGTTGAAGCACATAGAGATCCGGTATCACTACATTTGTGATATGGTGCAGAGGGGAGTTGTAAAGATCCAATATGTTGGCACATATGAGAAGGTTGCATATGTGTTGACCAAGTTTTTGTTTCGTGTGAAATTTGAGTACTTACGAGACAAGCTTGGTGTTGTCCGAAAGGACCTCCCTCGGAAGGGGGAGTGATGCTCATGATACTATAGTATCCTGACCAACAACAGATAGCTCCGTTAGGATTTTACATCCCATGGGATTGATCATCCCTGGGAAGATCCCGAAGGTCTAGTAAGGATGGTCTGTCATAGAAATTGTTCATGTATATTCCAGTTGTGTTCAGTAATGGTAGCTCCGTTAGGATTTTATATCCTAGGGAATCTAATGATTCCCGGGAAGATCTCGAAGGTCTGGTAAGGAAGGTCTATCAGAGTACCACGTGGTAGCTTGTCAGGATTTTATATCCTAGGGAATATTATGATTCCTAGGCAGATCCCGAAGGTCCGGTAAGGATGGTCTGTTAGAGTACCACAAAATGTTGTTGTTGCACTTGCCTCATTATGTTTCCATATGTTGATGATGTTGTTGTCTCAGCATTGTGTTGATGATGTTGTTGTCTCATCCTAGTGATGATGATGTTGTTGTTTCAACCTCACGTTGTTTATGATGTTATATCAGCCTCATGATGTTGATGAGGGTTTACCAACCTCAGGTTGGTTATATTCTTGTTCTAGAATTATGCTAATTGATGTTAATGTTTCGGCTTCATGTTGATGATGAATATGATGATGATGCTACTCCAACTCCAAGATGTGAATGATGATGATATTGATGATGAGAAAAAATTTCGATGATTTGTAGATGTGTCAGTCAGTGTTCCAAATGTTGATGATGATGATGCCCTCTCTCTCTCTCTCTCCTGATGAGGTTGTATTGGGTTATGTCAATAGAATACCCTTCTCGTTAAGGGAGAGTGTTGAAATATTTTAACTTCGAAGAATATTCTAATTATATTTGAGTTATTATCTTATAGATCAAATCCCCTTTTATGGATTGATCATGTCAGGACTTCTATAAGACCAAATCCCCTTTTGTGGATGGTCAAACCATATTTATATAGTGTCATTTGTAAATTCGTCCCCTAGGTTTTATAAAGTGATTTTAACCACTCTTGGAAGAATTCAGCCTTACCAAGTGAAGAGACATAACCCTAGCGCCTCTTCAATGAGTATTTATAAGTGAGGATGGTGCCTCACTTGTTCATTCACTCACTCACTCATCTAGTGTGCATATTTTGAAGATAGTTGCAGTTACAAGAGAAAGGAGAAGAGAGGTGCATGCTTAGTCCTAGTTTATTCTTGGAGTTTGATCTTAGTCTTGGCATTGTATTGACAATCTATTATTGAGGAAGTTTTTTTGGGGTTTTCTCCTCCATGAGGGTTTCCCAGGATAAAATTTTGTGTACCTTATGATTGTGTTACTTTCAGTGATCCTCTTTATGTTGTTGTTTTGGAAATACATTGAGAAAATTGGAAATAAACTAATAACAACATTAATTTTAACATCCCGAAATGAAAATTCCCTACCAACTTTTAATATGGTTATTGGAACAAAAGAAGGAGGTTTCTACAAGTTAAAAAGGTCACTCGGATGTAGCCTTAACTCACTCTACTAAAATTCCTTGTGAACTTTGGTATAGAAAACTAGCTCACATCAATTACAATTCCTTACCATATGTAAGAAAGATAGTTACAGGTTTACAAGAATTTAAGGTTGATCACGAAGGTGTATGCAAGGGATGTGCACAAGAAAAGAACATAAATAATCCTTTCCCAAAGAGCGACAATAAAGCATAAGTAATCTAGGAACTCATCCACTCATATGTATGTGGTCCAATGCCATCAACCTCTGTAAGCAGGTATGTATACTATGTATCATTTTATTGATGATTACTCTCGTAAGACTTGGATTTATTTCTTGAAATCAAAAGATGAAGTACTCGGAAAGTTCAAGGAATTCAAAGCCTTGGTAGAAAACCTCTCCGAAAGAAAAATAAAGATACTCGGGTCAAATAATGGAGGAGAGTACACCTCAAATAAATTTGGAAGCTTTTAGAGAGATATCAGGATTAAGAGAGAGCTCACCACTCACTATAATCCTCAACAAAATGGTGTAGCAGAAAGGAAGAATAGAACAATTATGGAAGCAGTAAAGACTATGATTCACGATCAAGATCTTCCAATGCACTT
>SNQJ01S0099350.1:68089-79754 GCA_010110895.2 Picea sitchensis | reverse complement strand
TGTACCACTTGATATATGTGGCATAGTGTTGGGGAGTCCTTATCTTTATGATAGAAAAGCAGTTGTATTTCATCATGAGAACAAATACCACCTTACTAAAGGGGGAGTGGAATATATTGTTAGAGCTCACAGCATGAGGGTAAATACAACACTTGTTAGTGCAGGGCAAATGAAAAGACTCAGAAACACTAATAAGAGATGTGTACTCATGGTCAATAGAGAGAAAGATGTCGGGATATCCGACGCTTTCCAAGGGTGTGATCCATCTCATAAAAATGAATTAATTGATATTGTTTCTAAGTATGATGATATTATTTAGGAACCAGAAGGATTATCTCCTAAGAGGAAAATCCAACATGAGATACATCTTCAGCGGGATTCTCCTCTTCCTAATGTGGGCATGTACATGATGTTAGTTGTGGAGATGGTCGAGATCAAGAAACAGGTATAGGGCTTATTGGTTCAAGGGGTCATCCTGACCAGGTCATCTCCTTGTGGTTCTCCGATCATGATGGTGCCAAAGAAGGATGGCACATGGCGAATGTTGTCGATTACCGAGACTTCAATAAAATCACGGTGAAAAATCGATACCCTCTTCCTCGTATAGATGATTTATTTGATCAATTGAAGAATGTTGTTTATTTCACTAAGTTTGATTTGCATAGTGGATATCATCAAATTCGGGTCGCAGAATAGGATGCATGGAAAACTGCCCTTAAATCCAAACAAGGATTGTTTGAGTGGTTAGTTATGTCGTTTGGGATTTGTAATGCTCCGACAACTTTCATGCGTGTGATGAATGATGTATTCAGGAATTTCTTAGATGACTTTGTGATTGTATATTTGTTTTTAGCGGGACTTGGGATGAACATGTGAGGCATGTAAATCAAGTATTGGATACTTTGCAAAGGGAAAAGTTGTATGTAAAATTGTCTAAATATGAATTTGGCAAGACTGCATTTGTGTACTTAGGTCATATTGTAGGCGGAGGACAATTGAAAATTGATCCTTCCAAAATTGATGTAATTGTTAAATGGCCTGAGCCAAAAAGTGTAACTAAAGTCCGAAGATTCTTAGGTGCAATCCAGTATTGGAGGAGATTCATTCCCAACTTCTCCTTTATAGCAACTCCTTTCCATGCCTTAACCAATGTGAAGAACACTTTTTAGTGGGAAGGAAAGCAACAAAAAGATTTCAATATTTTGAAGGAGAAGATCAGTACCGCACTAGTAATAGCATTGTCGAGTCTTCAACAGCCTTTTGAGATCGAGACAGATGCTAGCGGATACTCCACGGGTGTAATATTGATGCAATATCGTATGCCTATCTGTTACCACTCTGAAACTTTAAACCAAGTTGTTGTTAACTATCCTACATATGATAAAGAGTTGTATGCGTTAGTCCAGAGCATAAAGAAATGAAAGAATTACTTGTAGGGAAGGAAACAATCATACATACATATCACCAACCCTTACAGTATCTTCAAGCACAGACCAATTTGCAACAATCTCGACACTATAGATGGATGGGTTTTCTACAACAATTTCATTTGGTAATTAAATACAAAAAGGGTACAAGTAACAAGGTAGCTGATATGCTTTCTAGACCTCCTATTGTTGCTTCTATTGTTCTAAAGAATACTTAGTTATCTCATGATAACTGTATAGAACAATATGCCATCGATGAAGATTTATAGAAGTATATGCGAAGCTAAACCTTGGTGCATAGGTAGAGAACTATTGTTTGTAGGGAAAACTACTCTACCATCTTGGAAAGCTATGTATTCCTACAAGTGAACGAGTTCATGTAATACGAGAAACTCACACTTCTCTTGTGTCTAGGCATTTTGGGGTAGGAAAAACTATGGCTCAGTTGCAGAGGTTTTGTTGTTGGCCTCAAATGAAAGCAATTGTAACTAAATATGTAAAGGGGTGTGTGATGTGTTCTACTTGTAAGCCCACTAATAGAAAACTGGGGCTATACTCACCACTTCTTGTTCCATCCCATCCATGGGAGAGTATCTCCATGGATTTTGTAGGGGGTTTACCAATGACCAAAGGGGTCATGATTATTTGTATGTTGTAGTGAATAGGTTCAGCTAGATGTATATCTTAATGCCATGTAAAAATCATATCATTACTGAGAACACTGCTAATCTCTTCTTTCAGTATGTTTGGGTTCACTTTGGATTACCCACATCCATTGTCTCATATCGAGATACTCGATTTCTTGGGGGCTTTTGGACTAGCTTGTGGAGGATGATGGACACCAAATTGAAGAGGAGCACTGCTTTCCATCCACAGACCGACGGACACACAGAGGTGGTAAACCGAACAGTGGTACTTGTGCTTCGAGGATACTATAGCAAGCATTCCAAATTATGGGATGAATAGATACCCTATGTACAACATGCATACAACCGACCTTTACATTCATCCACTCAGAGTTCACCTTTTGAGACATGTTTTGGGTACCTACCAAAGATTCCTTTGGACTTGATGTATGGGAGAGATACCGATGTGAATGAAGAACAAACAGAAGACAAAGCCCGTAAGTTCGTCCAGAGGATCCAGCAGATACACCATGCAGTCAGGGAACAATTGGAGAAAAGTCAAGCACAGTATAAATCTCAGCATGACAAGCACATGGTTGATCATCAATTCTAGGTTGGAGACCGAGTATGGCTTCACATCAGCAAGGAGAGATTGAATGGTGAAGGCAAGAAACTCAAGCCCATTCATTATGGACCCTTCACTATCTTGGAGAAAAGTGGTACCAATGCTTTTCGTCTGGATCTTCCACCTTACATGTAGATTTACTCAGTTGTGAACGTTGAGAACTTGAAACTTTTTTAGCCTCCCATGATCATGGATCAAGATGAGGAAGTTTCAATATCTTCAGTTGATGAGTTTGCACTTGATTACTTGGATGAGCTACATGAATATATCATCCTTGACAAGAGGATGAGGACTTCAGGCAGGGGTGATGTTGATTATATTTGAGTAGGCTTAAAAGGCACACATTCAAGCAAGGCAAAGTGGATCGAGAAGGACAAAGTGAGGGGACTCTTCCCTCACTTACTTGTTGATTGATGAAATATTTTGGTGGTCCAAAAAGCTCTCAGTGGGAAGGCGTGATCCAAAAAGGATCCAGAGAAGGTTTAGAACAACTCAGAACTCACAGAGGCAACTTAGGACACTTAGAATGGCTCCAGCAGACAGAGAAAGGAAAAAAAAATCAAATTTCCCAAAACTCAGTGAAAAGAGAATGATTGCGAAGAGCGCGTCGCAATATTTCTAACGGGGCAAATGGCTTGTCAAATGGAGTTACGGATTGAAAGATATTCGCGGTCAAAGTTTGGTCAACCTAGCCCAGTCAACAGGGGATGAGTCAGCATCCATACTGCTGATGTCAGCATCTGTACGGATGACATCAACATCCGTACAACACACATGGCAGGAGTAGGTAAGTGACATATGGCATGTTGACATCAGTATGATGATGTGGAAGCACCAAAGGTTGCCACATGTCACCATGTTATTGGCTTTTTGGACTAATCCATGGACCAATCAGATTGTGCCACATGGCAGTCCGTACAATCCGTATGAATGGCGTGGCATGCTGACGTGGAATGTTGACTTGGCAGGGGGCAGCATGGCCCAATGAGAGGTCGCAACGTGGCCCAATCAGGAGCTGCCACATGGCAAGCAGGAAATGCATAAGGACAACCCGTGAACGAATTTTGTAAACAAAATAATTGGTGAGTCCGCCAAATCTGGCTGACCACACCAACTATAGCCACAGTGATATCTCGTGGAGAACCTTCTAGAGACACTGCTAAATGTAGCAGAATGGATATGTAATATATATACCATGTAACAATAACCAACCAAAAACGAGAGTCCATGGGGCTTGACCCCAGAACCTCAGCCAAAGCCTATGCCTTAATACATCTGCCCCTAACCACTAGGTCATGGGTACTACTTGTTTCATAACACCCAGTTTATTATTTAAAACATCTATATGCCCAGCCACGGGAGAGGAGGCACAGACAGTACGATCTGCCAGGCACGTTTTTTGATGCATGGTACAATCATTATTGTAGGTTGTAAAGGGCACGAAAACCGAGACAAAATTCTTCTTGGGCCTGAGAGTGCTAAAGTCAGATCGAGGCGTGGAGACAGTTATTTTTGGTTAATTCAATGCCACGAATTCTGTGGTGTTGTCTGTTTTCTGATTTGAGCATTATTTATGCAACGTGATTTCAGAATGAGGTATACTTATGTATTTTGCCAAATTCTTTTACCGAGTTAATGAAAGAGCCTACCCATTTGAGAGAAGGACCCAGAGACGTAGTCCACTAGGGACGAACTTTGTTATCAAATTTTTTGTTCAGATCTGATGCCTGTCTCTTCATTTTTTACTTTTCCGTTCTTTAATGGTGCACTTTAATTTATGCTCATTTAATGAAATTCTTTATAAGTCACAATGAAAAGATCACGGATCAGAAGAATAGAACAATTATGGAAGCAATAAAGACTATGATTCACGATCAAGATCTTCCAATGCACTTATGGGATGAAGCAGCAAGAACAATAGTTTATGTCCAAAATAGATTATCCCATAGTGCACTTGGATTCAAAACCACCAAAGAAATGTTCACCGGAAATAAGCCAGAAGAAAGCCATCTCAAAATATTTGGTTGTCCAGTATTTGTACACATTCCAAAAGAAAACAGAACTAAGTTGGATCCCTCGGGAAAGAAGGGAATATTTGTTGGATATTGTGAGGTCTCTAAGGCCTTCAAGATTTACATACCAGGTTACCATCATATTGAGATCAACAGAGATGTAACATTTGATGAAGATGCAACAATCAAGAAATTAAGGAAATGCCATCTTGAAGAAATATATGAAGAAGAACCTGTAGCTCCCAGAGTTGTAGAACTCGTGAAAGAAGTCATTGTTACCCCTAATGATGAGATTCCAGAAGATCATGATATGATAGAATCTTAAGAACCTCCCCGCATGACAATATCTCACAAGAGAAAGCCATCTTGGGCAAGAGAACTTATTCAAGATGCAGAGAAGTATGGTGCCTTAGAAGGAACCATGAGACAAAACAAGAAACCTAATCCATTCTCCAGTTATATGGCCTTGATGTGTGGTCTCATAGAAAAGGAACCTACTTTCTTTGAAGAATCCATTCAAAAGAAAGAATGGGTGGATGCCATGACAGAAAAATACCAGTCCATTATAAAGAATGATGGATGGGAAGTTGTAATACCCCAAGGCCAAGCCCCTGTTGAATTGTAATGATGTTTAATGATGTTATAGGCCGGTGAGCCAAGTATTTATAAGTTGGTAGGATTATGTGTTTATAGGCCGGACAACCTAGATGCTAAGGTCATAGAGCCTACTTTTGTATATGTAATTATGTAGATTATTAATAAAATACATCGTTGCATGTAGACCAACCACAAAGAAAGAGTTATGGGGGACTAAGCTCCACTAGGAAGGGAAAGGGAAAGGGGGTTGAGAGGCTAGGAAAAAGGGGCTAAGCTTGAGGGCCTAACCCAAGGGAATATTATAATGTATTTCCTAAATTACTAAAGTTTGGGAAATAAACCCATTTATCTTAAGTTCCTTTTGGGAGAGGAACGAAACTCCAAGTGGAGAGGAACGAGCTCCTGGAGATCCAAGTGTCATCCAGGACACATGCAAATTTATGTGGGGGAATTCCATCGATGGGGGGTTCTCTCACCATTCTCTCCCTCTCACGATTCTCGTTGGGACCATTCTAACCATTCTTGCCATCTTTCCTCACGTGTTCATTCTCACGGTTCTTTCCATCCCTTGTCTAGTTCACGCACACACTGAACATGCACGCATCCAAAGCCATTTCCGCCATTGTAGAACATCTCCCACCATGAACCTCTATAATTGTTGAGCCATCATTTTCCTTACCCAATTTTTTCTACTATGGTTACCTGGTTGATTTAAGAGATGAAAAAAAGAAGCAGGTTGTCAGGGATGTGGTTGAAGAGGCGAGTTGTCAGGCCCACGAGTTGAAGAAGCAGGTTGTCAGGCCTGTGAGCAACTCCCTCCAGGTGAGAGAGATTGTTGGGGAAGTGATTTATCCTTGATGGAGTCCAGCAGTAGCTATAGAGCTCTAAGAATTCTTGATACGGCATGTTGCTGAAGCGCTGGAAGGGAAGTGGAGTAGTCGATGGACTGTGGAACAATGAAGGTGTATATTCCCGGAGTGGGACAGGCATGTGGGGAATGGGAGTCTGTGAGCAGTGGGCGTAAGTAGGCTCCTTGGAGGGAACCCTTCCTATTGCATTGTGCAACTTTCTGTAGCCTCAACCTAGCCTAGGATTTCCTTGCCCTAGGTGGGGTTTAGTCCGAGCTTGGGGGTGACCCACTGTTGATAGCTTGGAGCAGCGTGGTCTAAGGCTGGGAGATTCATGGAAGGTTTGCACGCAATTGATGGTCTTCTCATAAAAAGATAAGTACCAAATCTGTGTTAATTTTACATGCTATATTTTCATGTTGTGTGTCTTGTACATCTGTTAGAATGTTATTAGAATTGTCTGTATATATTGCATGTATGTGTTTATTGTCGCTTCCGCATGAGTATGTGTATGAGTAGAATGTTTACGTCTGTTTAAATTTCATTATATATATATATATATATATATATCAGAGCATGAAAGTTTTCAAGTGGCATTACCTGACATGGGTGGCTAGGTGTGTTACAATCTGGTTTAGAACAGTTTGGTTTTGAAGTAGTAGCGTGTCCCCGACCAAGGTGGCCGAGGGATGTTACAGAAGTAGTTGTCGGACCAAAGAACAAAGATGCAATATCTTCCAAGTCGATATACAAAATAAAACACACAGCAGACAGAAGTATTGAAAAATATAAAACAAGATTTGTGGCTCGTGGTTTTTCTCATAAGGAAGGTATTGATTATGAAGAGACATTTTCTCCTGTAGCCAGATACACTTCTATCAGAACCATCATAGCTCTTGCAACCAAAATGAAGTGGAAGTTACACCAGATGGATGTGAAAACAACCTACTTAAATGGTGTTATTGAAGAAAAAGTGTATATAGAACAACCACAAGACTTTGAAGTTGAAGATAGAAAGACTCATTTATGCATGTTGAAGAAAGATCTGTACGAGCTAAAGCAAGCTCCTAGAGCTTGGTATGATAGAATTGATAGTTTCCTAACAAGATTGGGCTTTACCAAGAGTAAATTTGTTTTTAACCTTTACTTCAAGGTTATAAATGATGAGCCATTTATATTGCTACTGTATGTGGATGACTTATTCTTAACAGAAGAAGAAAAGCTCATCACAGATTGTAAGAAAAAGCTCATTGCAGAGTTTGAGATGAAAGACCTAGGCCCAATGCATTATTTCTTAGGTCTTGAAGTTTGGCAGAGTCCAAAGAAGATCTTCCTTAACCAAGGGAAGTATGCAATTGAAATACTGAAGAGATATGACATGTTGGAATGTAAAGCCATGAACACACCCATGGAAACGAATTTGAAACTTTTGGTTGATACTTTGTCAGAGTTGGTTGGTGTTACTCTATACAGACATATTATTGGTCCGTTGATGTATCTGATGAATACGAGGCTAGATATATGCTTTGTTGTGAACACCTTGAGTCAGTATCTGGTAGTGCCCAGACGTGTTCACCTTGTAGCTACAAAGAATGTGATGGGATACCTTAAGGGTATGTTGGATTATGGTCTCTATTATACTGGAAATCATGACTTCATATTGTATGGTTATACTGATTCAGATTGGGATGGAAGTGCTTCTGATAAAAAGAGAACTTCATGATGTTGTTTCAGTTTAGGGTCAGCCATGAATGGCAAAGTAGGAAGCAATCCAATATTTCTCTCAACACGGCAGAAGTAAAATATATTGCAGCATGTTCCACCGGTTGTGAATCCATATAACTTCGGAAGTTGTTGATAGGTCTATTCGATCTCGAGATGTAAGCCACCATGATTCTATGTGATAACTAGAATTTCATAAAAATGACAGAGAACCTAGGCACGATGCATTATTTCTTAGTTCTTGAAATTTGGCAGAGTCCAGAGAAGATCTTCCTTAACCAAGGGAAGTCTGCAGTTGAAATATTGAAGAGATTTGACATGTTGGAATGTAAATCCATGAACACACCCATGGAAACGAATTTGAAGCTCCTAGTTGATACTTCGTCAGAGTTGGTTGATGCTACTCTATACAAACAAATTATTGGTTCGTTGATGTATCTGACGAATACCAGGCCAGATATATGCTTTGTTGTGAACACCTTGAGTCAGTATCTGGTAGATCCCAGACGTGGTCACCTTGTAGTTGCAAAGCATGTGATGAGATACTTTAAGGGTACATTGGATTATGGTCTCTGCTATACTGGAGATCATGACTTCAGACTATATGGTTATACTTATTCAGATTGGGATGGAAGTGATTATGATAGAAAGAGCACTTTAGGATGTTGTTTCATTTTGGGGTCAACCATGACTTCATGGAAAAGAAGGAAGCAATCCAGTATTTCTCTCAGTACAAAAGAAGCAGAATATATTGTAGCATGTTCCGCCAATTGTGAAGCCATATGGCTTCAGAAGTTGTTGACAAGTCTATTCGATCTGGAGATGGAATCCACCGTTGTGATAACCAGAGTTGCATAAAAATGACGGAGAACCTGATGTTCTATGATAATTTGAAGCACATAAAGATCTGGTATCACGACATTTGTGATATGGTGCAGAGGGGAGTTGTAAAGATCCAATATGTTGGCACAGATGAGCAGGTTGCAGATGTGTTGACCAAGCCTCTGTCTCATGTGAAGTTTGAGTACTTTTGAGACAAGCTTGGTGTTGTCTGAAAGGACCTCCCTCGAAAGGGGGAGTGATGTTGATGATACTATAATATTCTCACCAACAGTGGGTAGCTCCGTTAGGATTTTATATCCTAGGGGATTGATCATCCCTAGGCAGATCCTGAAGGTCCAGTAAGGATGATCTGTCAGAGTACCATGTCAGTTGTGGTCAGTAGTGGTAACTCTGTTAGGATTTTATATCCTAGGGAATCTTATGATTCCTGGGAAGATTTCGAAGGTCCGGTAAGGATGGCCTGTCAGAGTACCACATGGTAGCTTGTTAGGATTTATATCCTAGGGAATATTATGATTCCTAGGCAGATCCTGAAGGTCCAGTAAGGACGGTCTGTTAGAGTACCAGAAAATGTTGTTGTTGCACCTACATCATTTTGTTGCCATATGTTGATGATGTTATTGTCTCATCCTCGTGTTGATGATGTTGTTGTCTCAACCTCGTGTTAAGGATGTTGTTGTCTCAGCCTTGTGTTGATCATGTTGTTGTTTCAACCTCATGTTGTTGATGATGTTATAACAGCCTCATGTTGTTGATGATGGTGTACCATCCTTGGTTTGGTGATATTGTTGTTCTAGCATTATGCTAATTGATGTTGATGTTTCACCTTCATGTCGATGATGATGATAATGATGTTACTCCAGCTCCTTGATGTGAACGATGATGATATTGATGATGAGAAAAATTTATGATGATTTGTAGATGTGCAAGTCAATGTTCCAGATGTTGATGATGATGCTTCCCCCTCTCTCTCTCTTGATGATGTTGTATTGGGTTATGTCAGTAGAATACCCTTCTCGTTAAGGGGGAGTGTTGAAATATTGTAACTTCGAAGAATATTCTAATTATATTTGATTTATTATCTTATAGATCAAATGTCATTTTGTGGATTGATCATGTCAGGACTTGTATAAGACCAAATCCCCTTTTGTCGATTGGTCAAACCAAATTTATATAGTGGGATTTGTAAAGTTGGCCCCTAGGGTTTATAAAGTGGTTTTAACCACTCTTGGAAGAAGTCGGGCCTACTAAGTGAAGATACATAGCCCTAGCGCCTCCTCAATGAGTATTTATAAGTGGGGATGGTGTCTCACTTGTTCATTTACTCAATCACTCATCTAGTGTGCATCTTTCGAAGGCAGTTGCAGTTGCAGGAGGAAGGAGAAGAGAGGCACATGCTCAGTCCTAGTTTATTCTTGGAGTTTTGGTCTTAGTCTTGGCATTGTATTGACAATCTATTATTGATGACACTTTTGTTGGGTTTTCTCCCCCATGAGGGTTTCCCAGGATAAAATGTTGTGTACCATATGATTGTATTTCTTTTAGGGATCCTCTTTATGTTGTTGTTTTGGAAATACATTCAGAAAATTGGAAATAACCTAATAGCAACATTAATCTTAACAACTTGAAAAGAAAATTCCCTCCCATCTTTTAACATGGTTATTGGAATAGATGAAGGAGGTTTGTACAAGTTAAAAGGTCACTCAGATCTAGCCTTAACTCACTCTATCGAAATTCCTTGTGAACTTTGGCATAGAAGACTAGCTCACATCAACTATAAAGCCTTACCATATGTAGGCAAGGTAGTTACAGGTTTAGCAGAATTTAAGGTTGATTATGAAGGCGTATGCAAGAGATGTGCACAAGGAAAGAACATAAAGAATTATTTCCCAAAGAGCGAAAGTAAAGCAGAAGGAATCTTGGAACTCATCCACTTAGATGTATGCAGTCCAATGCCATCAACCTCTCTAAGCGAGTATGTATACTATGTATCATTTATTGATGATTACTCTCGTAAGACTTGGGTTTATTTATTGAAATCAAAAGATGAAGTACTCAGAAATTTCAAGGAATTCAAAGCCTTGGTAGAAAACCTTTCTGAAAGAGAAATCAAGATACTTAGGTCAGATAATGGAGGAGAGTACACCTCAAATGAATTTGGAAGATTTTGCAGAGATGTCAGGATTAAGAGGGAGCTCACCACTCCCTATAATCCTCAACAAAATGGTGTAGCAGAAAGGAAGAATAGAACAATTATGGAAGCATTAAAGACTATGATTCACAATCAAGATCTTCTAATGCACTTATGGGCTGAAGCAACAAGAACAACAGTTTATGTCCAAAACAGATTCTCCCATAGTGCACTTGGATTCAAAACCTCCGAAGAAATGTTCACCCGAAAGAAGCCAGAAGTAAGCCATCTCAAAATATTTGGTTGTCCACTATTTGTACACATTCCAAAAGAAAAGAGAACTAAGTTGGATCATTCAGGAAAGAAGGGAATGTTTGTTGGATATTGTGAGGTCTCTAAGGCCTTCAGAATTTACATACCAGGTTACCATCATATTGAGATGGTAACCTTTGATGAAGATGCAACACTCAAGAGATCAAAGAAATTCCATCTTGAAGAAGTATATGAAGAAGAACATGTATCTCCCAGAGTTGCAAAACCCGTGAAGGAAGTTATAGTTACCCCTAATGATGAGATTCCAGAAGATCATGATATGATAGAATCTAGAGAAACTACCCATATGACGGTCTCTCACAAGAGAAAGTCAGCTTGGGCGAGATAACTTATTCAAGATGTAGAGAAGTATGGTGCCTGTTATCCCCGATATATAGGGATAACTAGGAGATCATGTCTCGAGGCCCACATGGTCCTAGACATGGAGTACGAGAGCAGATTGACTTGAGCATGGCCCTTGAGGGCCCATCTTTTCTTCTTCTCAGCCAGACTTGTCCTGCC
>SNQJ01S0099350.1:7475-30785 GCA_010110895.2 Picea sitchensis | reverse complement strand
CTATCTATTTTTCCAAGTGTAAAGAAAAAAATAAACATTGCTAAGATAAGAACAAATTCTCACGAGCTAGTGAAATTGGGCGTTGGTCAATTCCTAAAACGCCATGGGATGAAAGAGTGTGTCACCTTTCTGACACTAAAAAGGTTGAAGATGAAAAACACTTTCTCTTAGATTGTCCACCCTATACCCATATTAGATCTAATTTTCAAAATATTTGTCACACTACCAACCTTCCTAACCTTTTAACTTAACAAAAGTATGGTGATCTTGGAAAACTTCTCTTAATTCTTTTCGAACACAGAAACAAAACTCTAAAAAATCACAAGTAATCACTTACTCTCTTAAGGTCCGATAGACCAATTCATTGTTAGTGGACATTAATCATCATCATCATCCTCATACATATGAGAAAAAATAAAAGATTAATATTTTCCTATTAAAAAGAAAATTGTTTTTTATTATCAACCAATATATAAGGAAAAATAAAAAAAAACATTTTTTCCTAGTATAAATAAAAATAAAATAATAAAAACAAAAAATTATTATCAGCCAACATGTACATCAATAGCTTCCATTTAGAACCGTGCAACTACAAATTACTCTACAACATTTTTGTACGATTTTAAGTGTAGTAACTCTACTATTCCATCCGTGTACCGCTTCTCTCACCAAAAGGTTAAATTGCCACATTTTTAACAAAATTCGTTACCCTTGTTAAAACAAAACAAAAAGGGTAATTTTTTTAATTAAGTTCTACCTTCAACATTAATTTTAAGAAATGAATAATATATCGTGAAAAATATAAAAAATAATGATATATAATAATAATAAAAAAAATTAATTAAAAAAAGTTATTGTAATGTAGTGAAGGTAATTTTAAATTAAAAAGCAAGAGTTTTATAAGTTATTCAAAGTTCAATAAATAAAAAATAAAAGGTTATTCAAAGTTCAATAAATAAAAAATAAAAGGACTATAAAAGGGTTTTTAAATTTCAAGAAGGGAGTATTTGAAATTTGTGAAGCCATAAGAGAGTTATTCAAATTTATTTAAATAATCCTTTCTAAGTTTAGGTGAAAAGAAAGTATGAGAGTATAAAAAGAACAAGAGCTGTATGGTAGCGTAGTCTCTGCCAGGTAAGATTTAAATTTGAAAATGCACTCTTTTTGCAAGCAATATCAAAGACAACATTGAGTATGATAAAGAGAACGTAACATAAACTGAGATAGTAGAGGCTGCAAAGACACTCACTTTCACTTAAATTTTATACCTAACATAATTAATTAGTTAAAGCTTTTCCAAAGATTAAATGGTATTTTAGTTAAAGCTATTCCAAAGATTAAATGGTTTTTTAGTTAAAACTTTTTCAAAGATTAAATATTTCCTTAAGTAACTTTAATTAACATATTTAGTTAAGATTAATTTTAGTTTAATTTTTTTACATAATATAATTACGTCAGTAAAGTTTTTCTTTTTTTGTTTAATTAACTTTTTCCAGTATATTTAGTTACACGAATTAAATTAAAGATGGTTAGCTTGTTCTTTTGGAAAGATGAGCAAACCAAATTAATTCTCACTCACGATTAGTTTGTTCTTTTGGAAATATGAGCAAAATAAATTAATTTTCTCACTCACCGTTATCATTTTCGACAAGAACATTAGCAACTTGATGATTCCTCCGTTGCTGGAGCTGACAAGACAATATTTCCACTGAGTCGGCCAATATGTAGTCCCCTGCATCTTGTACAAAAAGATGTCGCCTGCTTATTGAAATCCTATGTCTATGTTTATCTTATTAAGTCCTTTGAAACTTATGTGGTCTAAAGAACCTTATGAAGTTTATATGTCAAATTTTAACTTGGATTTTTAAATTGCCTAGGTCATAGAATTCATTCCTTCTACTTAAAATCACTTATTATATTTTTGACCATTTAACAATACTTTTAGATAGACAAACATTTTCATTATTAATAATCAAAATTAACTTATGTTTTGTATTCAAAACATAAAACCTATATATTTTAATCATAAACATTTTCATTATTATTATTATTAATGAAAATGGATTTCCATCAAATAATAAAAAAACATTTTCCTAAAAACTACATTAAATATGTCTAAACAATAGCAAAGATGTAACCATGTTTGGTTCAAATTTGTGTAGAGACAAAATGTATTATATGATATAAACAATGTAAAGATGTAACCATGTTTGGTTCAAATTTATGTAGAGACAAAATGTATTATATGATACATAATGCATTGTTAAGAAATGTGCAATACTCAAATGTTTATTAATACAACATTTCTTAATATATAATTTTTTTGAAAATCTTTGCTTATATATATGTGTCTTTATTTGAAGATCTTAACCAATAATCTTAAAGGTGCATTATTCCTTCTATTTATTAACATCTTTCATCAAGTAAATTTTGCTTGCTTGCTTCTTTTCAATGCAAGAAAAATTGCACAACTTGAGCCCAAGAAATACAAAGTTTTCACCCAAAACAAAGGAGATTGTTCAAAGAAAATTAGTTACATATAAATGTTATATCATTTTAATTTCAATCTCTTATGATATTTATTTTATTTTAATGATATTGATATTTAAAAATGTTATAAATTAAAAAAACAAAAAAAACAAAAAAAATAAAAAATTATAAGTTTTATAAATAAAATTTATAATTGGAAATTCAATTATTAACCTTCTTAATAGTAAGAAGAATTAATAAAATTAAATTTATAAAAAAAACTATTTGATAGAATAAGTAGACAATCCCCCCCCACATATATATATAAAGATTTGAGTAGAAAAATGTTCACATTTAAAAATAAAAAAAATAAAAAATGATTAATAGTATATATATACATTTTGATTGATAATATATTTATACCCAATTTGAATTGAAAAGTGTTCACCATTAAAAAAACATTTGAAAATAAAAACAACTATCAACCAAACCACTTTGTCCAACCCTCATGCTACTGGTCCACCTTCATGTTACTGATCCCAGGGACACTATGGAGGTTTTCTCGTACACCTCTAATTGGTCCCAGGTACACTTGGCTCCACACTGGCAACCTTCAGGTACGCTTCGCTCCACGCTTCCAACCTTCAAGCGCAACACTCACCCTCCCCAGGAACAATAGAATGCAACCTTCAAGCGGCGCATCCACTCTCTCTGGCAACAATCGCAACAAAACCTGTTGTGTACGGGACGCAAAACAAGACAAAATGATTAATGGAAAATATTAACCAGAAGAATCACGTCAATCCCGAGAAATACGTCGTCGATTCTACAATAACGCTTTGAATTGAACAACCAATGAAATGTCAAATAAATATTTTTGAATATTTATAAAAAATAAAATAAATCAATGTTTAATGTATAACTTTGCACAATATACAGGTGTTGCTAATTTAAATTCTTGAATGACATGAAGGCCACAATAACACCTCAAACTTTTCAACCAATAACAGTTTAAAAATATAAGTTATTTTGTAGATTAAAAAATAAAAAAATGTATTTCTTATGTAGAACATTAGGTTTCCATGAAATTTTTTTAAGTCAATGGAAATTTATGTCAAATCAATAGCAAACTCATTGCTATAGTCTTTGGTAGGGACTAATAAAAAGGGATATTAATAAAATAAAAGATTATTATAAATAAATATCGAAATTTTTATAAAGTGCTATATTATAAAAGATAAAAAAAGGAGAGAAAATTATATTCAGAAGGTGAGGAAAAGTGATATATATATTATTATATTTCAAGGTTCAACATATATTTATATATAAAATGGAGTTTCGTGGTGAAAAACAATGAATATTCCCTCATACTTATAAAAAAATATGTGGATTCCTTATTAGAAGTTAATGGGATTATTTAAGGAAAGAATATTAACATTTGTCAATTTGGCGAACTAATTAATGGTTTTAGAACCAAATATAATTGAAAATGACATGTGTCTTTCCAATGATAAATCCTTTGGCATTTCTGACATGTGACATCTGGCACATCCTTTGGCACTAGCCAATCTAGGATGGCCTTCACCTTTTTTGGGTCAACTGAGATCCTTCACCCAAAATTACATGTCCAAAATATTGTACTTTATCTTGATAAAATTCACACTTACTAAACTTTGCATACAGTTGGTGCTCTCTAAGTGTCTACAAAACTATCCTTAAATGTTCTTCATGTTCCTCTTTAGTTTTTGAATAAAACAATATATCATCTATGAACACAATTATGAACTTATCTAGATACTCTTTTTTTTCCAACGGGAAAATTTCTCAATTATATTAATGGATATAATGTGTTCTCTAGTCAAGAGATGTTACATAACGGAGATAAGAAGACATAAATGTCAAAGAATCTGTCGCCAAATAGTGGTCTCTTGACCAACAGATGGAGAAAGTTCAAAAACGAAAAGAGATAAAAACCAAGTTACATAGTAATCGTTGTTATACCTTAGCAGATCGAAAAACTTCAAAAGAAAGTTGAAGTTCAGTAATAGTCAATAATGACACAAAATACATGAGAAATAGATGAGAGGATGATAGGAAGAGCTTAATAAAGAGTAATGAAGTGGGAGGGTCCCTCATGACCATCTATGCAGAGGTTGTAGGTAATAATGCCCTTGTTTTTCTGAAGCACTGTCTTGGATAGTTGATCAACATAATTATTGTGCTCACGGTAGATGTGTTTGAAGTTGAGATATTTAAAAGAGGGCAGAACTAATCTGATTCTGTCTTTCCAAGCTAGAAGAGAGATGGCTTGTAGATCACCCTTGTTGTTTAACCACTCAATAATAATTCTAGAGTCTCCAAGCAACTGAAGAGATTCAATGTGATGTCTGGAGGCCAAATATAGATTGGCCCAGGCGCCCAAAAGTTCAGCTCTAGTATTGGTACCCAGGCCACAATTAAAATTCCATTGACAGGATGTGTTATTTGAAATTTTGATCAGTCCACCAACACCACTCTGCGATCCATTCGATAATGTTGCTCTATTGAACCATCCAGTTGTAATATCCTCAAGTTCAGGTATCCTCTTTTGTGGTCTTTAATCTTGGCTTACAAGGGTGAATGTCATTCCAACTTTTAAATAAACCAAGTGTTTTGTGAGCTGTTTTTCTTATGGATGGGATCTCATTTGCGAAGATTTTTTTATTTCTGATCAACCAAATGGACTAGCAAACCAGAGGAGGCACTTGTTTAAAAAGATGTTCCCTATGTGTCCAATGATCAAAGCAAACAGAGAGGGATGGCCCGTCCCAAGTAGAATTAATATCAAGCACCAAAGTGTTTTTTTCCCAAACCAATATGGTGAAAGGACAATTGATGAATAGGTGGTCTGCAGTCTCAACATTATTGAAGCAAAGTTGACAAATGTTTGGTCTAGTCCATCCTTTTCTTTGAAGAATATCCCAGGTGTTTAGTTTATAATTGATCATGAGCCATAAGAAGAGCTTTATTTTGGAAGGAAGATGCCAGTGTCAAAACTGTTTTCTCCATCCCTTTAAATTTGTTGGCCAGAGCGAGCGTGAAATCTTTGTGTAGACATTCTGCAAAGTAAGAGTGCTCGATTGGTCTCCCCCGGACCATAGAAGGTGATCATCCCTATCAATTAAGTGAATACTTGCAAGTGTTAAACCTGAGAAAAAAGAGTTCCAGATTGTAGCAAGGTCATCGCTGAGTTCAAGCGATGAGCTGGAGATCCACTTGTTTGGAAGTGTAACCGATGGGGATTGTTCATAGATCTGGTATAGATATCGGATTTTCCTTGTGTGTAGATGCGCTATGAGTTGTGGAGTAAGAAATGATGCATCTCCCAGCCCAAGAATATGATTGTGACATGGTGATGGAATGGCTCGACGCCGGTTGCTAGCAGAGCCCACGCATTATCCAATCTTTTGATTTTATAAGATTTTTCCATAAAAATGAAAACACCCTTGAGGTTGCCATATTAGATTGTAGCCCGCTGATTATCGTGGAATGTGGAAGGTATTTATCTTTAATGAGGGAATGCCAAATGCTCGGAGAAGTCAGAACTCGCCAGAGAGAGTTGGCTGCAAGCGCATGGCTGAAATGGAAAAGATTGTGGATCCCCCATCCGCCTTTTTGTTTTGGTTTTGCCAAGGATTCCCAGTTGCAAAGATGTTGTCTAGACCAGTCTGAGTAACTGAAATGGAGAAAATTATATGTCAAGCGATGAAGTTTTGTAATTACCATAGCAAGAATGGTTGCAAGAGCCATCCAATACACTAATTGTCCTTCTAAAACATATTTGATGAGAGTGAACTTGCCACCAAGGGAGAGCCACCTCGTGCACCAGTGGCCAATCTTTTTTTCAACTTTTGCAATGAGCCAATTCTAATCCGCCAGCTTATAAGAGTCTGACTTAAAAAAATACCCTAGATACTTGAGTCCGGTGGAAAGATGAGTGAAGTTATATGGGAAGATACCCTTTAGTTGTTCCAGAGTATGTTGTTGTAGATTTGCGAAGTGAAAAGTCGATTTTCCCCAATTGTTCGACAATCCCGTAGCACAACAGAAAGTATTTAAAATCTCTTTTATCTCAGTCCATTCCTGTAAAGAATCATTAGTAATGATGAGAACATCATCAATGAAGAGTAGATGTAGAATCTTAATAGTCCTTGACACTTTTATTCTAGTGATCTTTCCATCAACTTGTCCAAGTTTAAGAAGAAGGCTCAAGGCTTCCATGGCCAAGATGAAAAGAAGAGGTGAGAGGGGACAAACCTGTCGCAGACCTATGGCACTACGAAAGAAAGTGGATGGTTCCCCATTGATCAAAATAGCCAGGTTAGCACTCACTACACAACTCATAATCCACTTAATCAAATGATAGCTAAATCCTATCTGAGTCAGGATCAATTTGAGGAAATACCAGTCTATGCAGTCAAAGGCCTTCTTGAGATCCAGTTTTAGAATGAGCGCCTTGGAATTTTTGGATTTAATACTATGGACACATTCTTGGGCAGTGCCAATAGCATCTAGAATCTGTCGACCTTTTAAAAAACCCAGTTGTTCATTGGAAATGTACCGTGAGAGGAAGGGCTTTATCCTGGAAGCAATGATTTTTGAGATAAGTTTATAATAGAGATTGCATAACGCAATAGGCCGATAGTCATAAAAAGTGATGGGATTTGCATCTTTTGGAATGAGGGTAAGGAAAGTCGAGTTCAGAGCACCCACCACCTTCCCTTTGAGTCTGGTATCCTCCACAAGATTAAGAAGATCTAGACCAACCAAATCAAAGAAATGTAGATAAAATTCTACCATCCAGCCATCGGGGCTTGGACTTTTATCCTTTGAGAAAGACTTTATAGCGACCAAAATTTCTGTGAGAGAGCAAGGTCTTCCAATAATTTGTGAATCTTCCTCCGATACAGAAGAAGGAAAGAGACCTGCCACTATGGTAGAGGTATGAAGATTTGCAGTAGCCTTATTTTCAAAGAATGGTTTAAAATGTCTAACAACAACTATTTTAATAGCTTGTTGTACTCTATGGCAAGTGCCTTTTGAATTTGCAATTTCCCAGATATGCTTTTTTCTCCTGCAAGAGCTAGCATAGTTGTGAAAAAATTGGTATTAAGATCCCCACTTTTGATCCAATTTATCCTACAACATTGTCTCCAAGAATGTTCATCTTTGAGTAGGAGATGATTTCTTTCAGTTTCTAGTCCTTTTAATAAATAACTGTTGTCTCCAATAGCCCCCTCCCGAGCAGCTGAGATATGGAGAGTTTGTAGCTCAGATTCAATGTCAATAAGTCTTTGGGTGTTATGTTTTTTGTGTAAATTTGCCCAGATTTTTATACGGCCTTTGAGGCTCTTGAGCTTCCAAACAATACGGTGTTGTATGCAGGGCTCAGATAGGAAAATAGGATCGTTCCAAACTTCAACCACAATAGGTGTAAAATCTGCTTCTAAGAGCCAACCTGAGTTGAATTTGAAGCGGTAATGGATCTTGTGGGAAGAAGAATGCATGTCCAATAATATCGGAGCATGGTCTGAAAAGAATGGGGATTCTACCCAAGTGTGAATTCTATCTTGTGTAGTGATTAAATGCTCAGAAATGAGAAACTGATCTAGTCTTTTGTTGATAGAATATGATCCCAAACGCCTGTTTTGCCAAGTAGGTATTAAGTGATCCGGGGCATAGTCTACAAGATTATGATTAAGAAACAAGGAAGAGCAAAAATCTGCCAGTGGATCCTAGGAAGCAGAATCGCCCCAAATTTCCCTTACAGAGGTAGTGAGGTTCATATCCCCTGCTAAGATCAGGTTTTTGAGGTCAAGTAGACCCCGAGCTTCTACTTTGTTCCAGAATAACTATCTGTCAATGCAAGGGGCATATATATTGAGAAGATGTATCCTTTTATTGTTGGAGCGGCAAGAACTAGATAGCATAATTCCTCCACAACAAAGATAGGGTGTTAGATCAAATTTTGTGGGATCCCAAGACACAACCAATCCCCCAAAGGTGACAAGATAGATAACAGTGCAGACGTGCCAAGTTGAGAAGAAACTATTTAAGAAGAGTCTAACCTTTTTGCTGTCGAACGGTGTTTCCTGTAGAAAAATGATGTCCGAAGAAGAGAGTGATAGAAGTCTTCTGAAGGAGGCAACTTTTTGGAGGCCCCCCACCCCTCTAATGTTAAGGGAGAGCAAGATCATGGATTTTCTCTTGCTAGGGCTTTCATGCCTCTAAGCGCCCCAATATCAGTGAGAGTTTGAGAAGTAACCACATGTATAGTTGATGAAGAGCCCTCCTTTCGTCGTGCACTTCGGGTTTTTATTGGTGAGTGTTCAAAACCATGCCCTCTGGTCCAAGTGTATTCCTTTTGTGTAATATTTGGTTTGGTCTCAGGTGGTTCCAAACCAGTGTCAGAGTCAGGCTGAGTGATTGGAGTAATGCCCAAATAGGTAGGTAAGGGTGTGGGAATTGAGACTTCTTTGTAAGATGGTAATAATGAGTCTAGAACAACACCTAGAGTGTTATCTCCTAGATCAGATTTAGTAAGACTTGGTAAACGACAATAATCTTCCTGTTCAAAAGAAAAGTCACCAGAGATATCATTCGTAAATGGAGGGGATGAGTGTGAGACATATGAGTGTTCTCACTCTTCCAGTAAACACTTTAAGGGAGTAGTGTAAACATGTGTCGGTGGGGGAGCTTTCCGAATCACATCCATCTTATCGGAAGGTTGATGATTGGCCATAATGGAGGGTAAGTTAGAGACTGTGTTGTTATCAACAATGAGAACATGAGTAAAGAGAGGAGCAACTATAACAATAAAGATAGGTGGAAGTATTTGTACAGAGGCAAATAGTTGTGGATGCGGATTAAGAGTCTAGTATAAAGTGAAAGAGTCATAATAATTATAGGACAGAACCCCCGAGTGAGAGAAACCGAAACCGATAATGGGGGAGAAGGTTTATCTAAATAATCCTTTTCTCGAGATGTAAGCGAGGAATACAGAGTGAGGAAAATATTTTTTAGCTTACCTGTAATAGAAACTGATCCAGAGTGAGCACCATCTTTGGGTAGGTTTGGATAAATAACCTGTGTAGAATGTTCTGGGGAGTCCAAGTTGTAGGCAAGCTAGAGCATCGATTCCTCTGAGGGATCATCATCAATAACGCCAGCGCAAGTTTTCCTCAAGTGGCCTATCTGCCTGCAGAGTGAGCATCTGAAGGGAACTCTGAGATAGTCTAGCTTTTGGCGAGTAAGGTGGTCTTGCTAGTCTATAACTAGTGTTTCGAGCAGTCCTTCATGAACATCTATTTCAACAAGTATCCTTGCTAGTTTTTTGTCTGGACCAATAAGCGTCTTGGAGTCCACAGAGATGAAATGACCTAAGGAGTTACCAATGGCCAGTAGTGCTTTTTCATTCCAGAGGTGAAGTGGTAGTCCATGAAGAAGGACCCACAAATGGTGAAGTCGGAAGTAGTCTTGTGATGGATCGAAGCTCACTCGCCAACGCTTCAACATGATGCTACTATCATCTATAGTCCAAAGGCGCTCTAGGATAGTTGTGGAGTCCTCAGGTGATTTGAATTGAAAATAAAGCCAACCTCGACCGAGATGAGAGAGGGGAGGGACATAGCCCAAGAATGGCCTCCAAGTTTATTCATCCAAACATCCAGGTATGTGGAACAAAGATGTTTGTATGAGATTCTACCCACAAGGTTGCATAGGGCCATGGAGACCGAGTCCTCCAGTCCAATATCCACACCAAGGACGAGCTTCTTCTTTGTTTTCTTCGGAGCCCATGGACGTTGTGTGGGTTTCCTGCTCCCAAGTGGAAAGGATCGAGTCTTTTGTTCAAAACCAGAGATTCTAGTAGTATTAAGTGTAGCCATAGATACTTACTCAACACTTTTTCATCAAACACATAAATGTAGCAGGTGCATTTGTTAAACCAAAAGGTACCACTGTAATTTCACAGTGTCCATATCTAGTTCAAAAAGCAGTTTTATGAATGCCATCTTCTTTAATTCTAACATGATGGTATCCTAACCGCAAATCTAAGAAAATCTTAGCTCCTATGACTTGGTCAAACAAGTAATCAATGTGGGGTAAGTAATACTTGTTTTTAATTGTTATTTTATTAAGTTGTTTGCAATTAATACATAATTGGAAATTTATATCTTTCTTTTTCTTTTTAACAAACAAAACTGGTGCTCCATAGATACACACTAGGTATGATATATTGCTTATCTAACAATTGGTCATGATAGTTGGGACAAGGAACTAGGTGCCACTATCTTACAAATCAACACCTAATACAAAATTTCATGGTTTAAAAGTCTATAAAATACAAAATTCATGATTTAAAAGTCTATAAAAAGAATTCTTTAAATTTTTTTTATGTTATGAATTTTATAATTTTCTTAATTAAATATAAATATAAACCATTTTTATTTAATTATTTATAACCATTTTATTAGATGCAAGTTAATAATCACTAATTAACAACGTTTATGATGACCTGTTCACAATGTTGATGATGATATGTTCACTGTGAATTTTTTAAGGTTCAAAATTGATCAACAGCGATAACGGAATCCCACTTTCTCTGACTCAACAAGCCTGTCGTTATCGAGGATGTGCCTTTTTCGATAACATAAAAAGTATTATTCAGCTCTTGGCTTCTGCAATGCAGGTCGCGATGCTCAATGGATTGTGCAATGCCAGTCGTGGCTTTTTTGTGTTGTGCAACAATTCAGGCTTCTACCAGGCGAGGGTTATCAACAACCCAGCTGTGCCACCAACATTGGACCTCTCCAACATCGCAATGGCACAGAAATATAGCTTCCACAGCTTTCAAAACCTTCAAAAAGGGTAAGGGCTTTCTTCGTTTTCATGAACTCATTCTGTCCCGTAAATTTTACTCAACGAATGCATCAGTCATGGTTCAAGCCCCTGACAAAACTCAAGCAGACTCAAGTGAGGACGAAAACAGCGAAGAAGAGGATGAGACCTTGCGTGAATTTAACAAAACTGACAAAATCCAAGGAAAAAAGAAAGGGAACATGGGGAAAGCGGGAAGAGAAATATGCGAAGTCTTAAAAAAGGGCGACGAAGACATGGAAGAATCTTTAACTCAATTGGGTGTTCGGATAGATCACCGACTGGTAAAGATGGTATTGAAGAAAACAAGTTCCCCAAGCTTGGCCTTGAGGTTTTTTCAATGGGCCAAACTTCAACCAGGGTTCACGCACAACACTTTAACCTATAACAAGCTGACCAATCTTCTCGGCAGCTCTAAGGACTTTGAAACCCTGCAGAAGATTTTGACAGAGATGTTACCTGCACGTCGCAATTATTCTGTGAAAACATTTACCTTTGCCACCGCCTGGCATGATGATTCGGATATGCTGAATAAAGTCATTGAGATGATTGATAAGCTGGAGCTCTCTCCCAGAAGACACGCTTATGAAATGCTTATTGCGGCTCTCTGTGAAGAGAATCATGCCAGTGCAGCTTTAGGCGTATTGGAAAAAATGGTAAGAGCTGATTGTGTTCTAAGAGCGGCCACCTTTCGTCCACTTTTAACTGTTTTCTGTCTTAATGACCAGATGGATAAGGTACAGGTTTTATTTGAGATGATGAAGATGACAGGCTGTCCTCCTGATTCAATCACCTATAATCTCGTTTTTAGTAAGCTTTGCCATAGAAAACGATTCGTAGAGGCAGCCGAAATGCTTGAGAGCATGGTTGATAGTGGCTGCAAACCGAATGCAGCTACATATGATATAATGATTAATTCTGCTTGCAAGACAGGGAGAGTTGAAGGCGCGCTTCAGCTCTTGGATAAAATGAAAGAAGAAGGGATTACGCCTCTGTATGGTACTTATTCTTATCTCCTTAAGGGACTCCTCTTAACTAGAGGTTTTGAGGTAGCATATTCATTCCTGATTCAACAGAGTGGAACGGATCCCAATTTAGATTCGGGTAACTATAAGTATTTGATCAGGATTTGTCACAAATCAGGCCTAGAAGAAGAAGCACGCCATCTTTTGACAGAGATGAAAGCTAAGGATTCGGAAATTCTGGTTGACAGATGGTACACCGAGATTTTACATGAAAACAATGAGTCAAAACTGATATGAAAATAATTTAGTACAACTGTTGCTTTTCCATTTAATATGGATATCCATCATTGTTATACCAATATATTCAGCTGAGTTCACAGTAGGATTGTCATATCATTGCAGGTATGCACCGAAGGCATTTCCCACTAAGATAATTTTGTAGCATTCGAGTTGCATACTGAATGAGAGATTCATGATGGCTTTTAGCCTGATGGTAAATTTCATAGAAACTTCAAGAGAGATAGTTCCTTGATTTCAGCTGTAGTGCATGAAAATTCATAGGTAAAAATCGCTGCATTATTCAAATCATGCAGAAAATGTGAACAAGCTGATGCAGAGGTTTGACGGTTGAACAAGAAAAGATAACCTGTGCTTTCTTTTCAAACGCTTTATCTGACACGTTACTATTGTGGTTATAATCGAGTAAAGCTGTATCATTATAATTCAGTAAATCTGTATCAAGATTTCCCCATTATGCCTATTTTCTACAATTCTTCACATAACATGTTAGATGTAGAACTAAGAGTGGTTGTGCTTAAAGAAGGGATGATTCTTTCCAGTATTTGTAGAAAAAAGATTCAAAATTTCTTCTTTTTATATGCATGCTCGATGAAATAATGATTTCTAATGGATGTCAAAAGGCTCTTGCCTCTAGTTGAGTGTGTCGATCTTTAGTGCATTAGTCTATGAATTTGTAAATACAAATTTCTAAGCTTGTATAGTTATGGTTGTTATCCCAATACAACTAATTGATGTGAAGGAAGTACTAAGTAGTTTCCTTTCCAGAAAATTAGTTTAGTGTGAGCAAGTCCAATTATCAATAGCTGGGTCTGTAATGACCCTCCTACAAATGATTACTTGTTCTGCAACAAAAAAACCTTCAATGAGCTTCGTTTGAAGAGCTAAAATTTCAGAAGACTTGGAAGGAGCTCTCAAGCTGCCCCTTGAGAATTATAAAGTGTTTAAATGCTAGTCTGGATTCTCGATGAAACAAGAATAAGTTAGAAACCAACTTGGGAATACGCTTGTTGCATTCTAAAACACTCTAAAATTTGCTTATAGTAAATCAGTTGAGTTTCACAACATATTATCAAATAGAATATACAATCATACTACATGCTGAAATTGTAAACACAAGAAATTATGAAAACCGAAACCCCAACACACATTATTCCTCGAAGTTTACACCAGCTTGTAGGGTGCAGTCCAGAAGTGCGCTTCAACAGAATCGGGGCCTGTATGCTGCATGCATGGGGCATCGGACTATGAGATCCAAACATAAATCAGGCCTCTGTTTGCCATCCGCAGGTAAAGTTCACTTTTGGCATTGGGTCTGTTAGTGTTTGCATGTGCTCATTCCATGAAGCTAAAGACTAAATATCCCACCTGACAACCTCATTACAGGAAACTGGTTTGTTGGCTAGCAAACTCTGTTATCCATGGGTCATAATGTTATTTTGATTAGAACTTTTGACTACCAATTGTGGTTTTATTGCACATAGTAAGAAAAATATGACTAAATACAGCTGTACAAGATGCATACAAAATTAAGTGCAAAAGATCAAAGGAAAATCCACTGTACGGTGGAAGATCATCGTGTTTGACAAAATTTCTACTACAGCAAAAGAAATCAGCACTTAAACTGTCTTATAGATGACATCCCTCACTATGTAAACGTAAATACTTGAAATTCAGTATCGATGTTTATTGAATATTTAAGACAGCATAGACCTGTAAAATCAGTATCAAACATTTATATCTACCAAATTTTTTCATGCACATCATGGTTACTTGGTTTGTTGGAGTGCAATAATTGAGATATTCTGAGTTCCTACTTTTTGCCAAACTTCATTTTTATTCACACTTCCAGATTCTAAAGCTTTGAGCAATCAAGAAACTGTTTTATATTCTTCAAGTTATATGCAAAACTTTAGAACCTTGCCCGCTTTGACATGGAAGATTTCCTTCTTAGATATTGATAAATATAAGATTTCCTTTCCTGAGATGCGAGGGCTTCACTTTAACACCACATGCTTAATCCAGAATCCAGTAATCAACAAAAACAAACAAATGTGGCAATAAACACCTATCATCCTTATAAGCTTCTTATGAGTTGATAGATAAAATTTGTCCAGGGGAGGGGGGTGGTAAAATCAAACAATCTTGGAGTACCTTTTGGATTAATGTATTCCCTCGTCTTGACTGATGTTATCCTCAGGAATTCCAAGGAATCCTCACTGCCACATTTCAAAGCCCTCAACCATATTCAGCAGACTGCAAGATAGCTTGCTTTACATAAAATTATTTGCATTTCTAGTGGCAAGCACCTTCAAATTACCGAAATTCATTTTGTCATAGTTACCTGGGTTTTATAGTGCAAGTGCAGAGATAGGTGTGGGTATGGCATTCTCAAATTTCAGCTCATTGGGTGCAACGCAAAACAGAAAATCTTAAAAAGAGTAAAATATCCATTAACGCCAATGCTATTAGGTCAAGATGATGAAGCTTTCAAGATCTTCCCATGTTTTTCTTTCTATTAATCATTGCATGTTTTGTTTCAGGGTAATCGTTCCTGGACATCTTAGGGACTCGAGACGACATTTGATGTTCATCTTTTACGTTGTTGGCTTTATGTAAATGGTAGGTCCTTCACCCATGGATTTCCATTGCTTTTCCATGGAGATGACATCAATTTCTCATGCCATATTTCCTAGAAACTTGAGGAACCTCTGTAATACAATTTTCTGTTTACACCTATCAATCTTCCCATTCCGTCTATATCATCACCAAACCTGGACCCTTAAAGCAAGCTGAGGAGCCACCCATTCCCTTGTCATAGAACCATTGTGCCTTACATTTAAAGCAACTAACTATTAGTTGACAATGAAGTTCATTTTGCACTTTAGCTTTTCTGAGTCATGTTGTATCTTGGTAAATTTAATTTGGTGGTCCTATTAATGTTCATAGGGGTCAGCGTTGAAATTTCAATTTCCCTTTACTACAATTAATGCAAATTTAGAAATTCCACCTCAACAGTTTCTTGGATCTATTCCTTACCAGCTTTTAACATGAGGGTTGAATCTGAAATATAAATTGACGTATACTTTATTGCTTTCTGAGCCATGTTAAAGATTAATGTTGTTATTAGGTTATTTCCAATTTTCTCAATGTATTTCCAAAACAACAACATAAGGGATCACTAAAGAAACACAATCACAAGGTACACAACATTTTATCCAGAGAACACTCATGGGGAAAACCCAACAAACTTCACCAATAATGATTGTAGCTAGAAGTGAACTAAGGCAAAAACTCCTAGAATAAACTAGGACTGAGCATTCTCTCTTCTCCTTCCTCTTGCAATGGCAAGGATCTCTATATTAACCGACTTATCATGGAACACTAGGTTCTTCAACATCTTTATGCAACTCTAGTTATCACATAGAATCAACAGTGGCTTACATGTCGGATTGAATAGACTTGTAAACAACTTGAAAACCATATGGCTTCTGGCCCCAGTGGATTCTCTGCAATATATTCTGCTTCTATCATTCTAAGAGCAATCTTGGATTGCTTCCTACTTTGCCATGAAGTCATGGCTGACCCCTAAACTAAACAACATCCTAAAGTGCTTTTCTCCGAAGCATACCGGTATAATCACGAATCGGTATAACCATCACCGATGCAGTCATGATCTCCCGATTATGAGAGACCATAATCAATGTACCCTTAAGGTATCCCATCACATGCTTTCTAATACAAAATTGAACGATAAAACCACGGATCTTGACTCAAGGTGTTTACAACTTGAGCATATGTCTGGCACGGTATTTGTCGGATCTCATCCAGACCAATAATATGTTTGTTCATAGAGTAGCATCAACCAACTTCGATGAAGTATCAACCATGAGTTTCAAATTAGTTTCCATGGGTGTGTTCATGGCTTTACATTAGACATGTGAAACCTCTTGATTATTTCAATTGCATACTTCCTTGGTTAAGGAAGATCTTCTCTTGACTCTGCCAAACTTCAAGACCTAGAAATAATGCATGAGACTGGGTATTTCATCTCAAACTCTGCATAAGCTTCTTCTTACAATTTGATAGGCTTTTCTTCTCCATTAAGAACAATTCATCCACATACACTAGCAATATTGTCAGCTCATCATTCATAACCTTGAGTAAAGGTTAGAATCCTCTTTACTCTTTAGTAAAGCCTAAGCTTGTTAGGAAACTATTAATTCTACCATACCAAGCTCTAGGAGCTTGCTTGACCTCTACAAAGCTTTTCTTCAACACGGAGACATGAGTCTTTCTATCTTCAACTTCAAGCTGTTGTGGTTGTTCTATATACAATTATTCTTCAATAACACCATTTAGTAAAGCTGTCTTCACATCCATCTGAGTGTAACTTCCACTTCATTTTAGGTGCCAAAGAGCTATGATGGTTACGATAGAAGTGTATCTAGCTACATGAGAAAATGTCTCTTCATAATCAATACCTTCCTTTTGAGAAAAACCACGAGCCACAAATCACGCTTTATATTTTTCAATGCTTATGTCTGCTGTGTGTTTTATCTTATATATCGACTTGGAAGATACCACATCTTTGTTCTTTAGTATGGGAACTACGTAACATCCCAAAACCACCCTGGTCATGGAAAACGCCACTAATTCAAAACCAAACTGTTCTGAACTAGATTGTAACACACCTAGCCACCTAGAACAGGCAATGCCACTTAGCTTTTCATACTCGATATATATATATATATATATATATATATATATATATATATATATATAATGCAATTTTTTTTTTTTTTTTTTTTTTTTCATACACATATTCATGTGGATGCGACAATAAACACATACATGCAATGCAATTTAAACAGACAAACATTCTGCTCATACACATAATCATGCGAAAGCGACAATAAACACATACATGCAATATATATAGGTAATTCTGATAACATTCTAACACATGTACAAGATACACAACATACAAACATAACATGTAAAATTAACATATATTTGGTACTTATCTTTTTATGAGAAGACCATCAACTGCATGCAGACTTTCCACGAACCTCTCAGCCTTAGACCACACTGCTCCAAGCTATCAGCAGTGGGTCACCCTCGAGCTGGGACTAAACTCCACCTAGGGTAAGAAAATCCTAGGTTAGGTCGAGGATACAAAAAGTTGCACAATGCAACATGAAGGATTCCCTCTAAGGAGCCTACTTACGCCCACTGCTCACAGACTCTCATTCCCCATATGCCTGTCCCACCCCGGGAATATACACCTTCACTGTTCCACAGTCCACCGACTGCTCCACTTCCCTTCTAGGGCTTCAACAACAGGTCAGATCAGGAATTCTTAGAGCTCTGTAGATGTTGTTAGACTCCCTCTAGGAGAAATCACTTCCCCAACAATCTCTCTCACCTGGAGGGAGTTTCTCACAGGCCTGAAAACCTGCTTCTTCAACCATAGGCCTGACAACCCGCTTCTTCAACCATAGGCCTGACAACTTGCTTCTTTTGTTCAAATCTTAAATCAACCAGGTAACCACAGTAGTGAAAATCGGGTAAGGAAAATGACATCTCAACAAGTATAGAGGTTCACTATGGTAGAGGTTCTACAATGGTGGAAATGGCTTTGGTTGCATGCTTGTTTAGTGCATGCGTGAACCGGACAAGGGATCACTGGACTGGTATTCTTCTGTCATGGCATCCACCCATTATTTCTTCTGAATGGCTTATTCAAAGCAGGTAGGTTGCTTTTCTATGAGATCACACATCAAGGCCATATAGTTGGAGAATGGCTTAGGTTTCTTTCTTTGTCTCATGGTTCCTTCTGAGGCACCATACTTCTCTACATCTTGAATAAGTTATCTCACCCAAGCTGACTTTCTCTTGTGAGAGATCGTCATATGGGTAGTTTCTCTAGATTCTATCATATCATGATCTTCTGGAATCTCATCATTAGGGGTAACTATAACTTCCTTCACGGGTTTTGCAACTCTGGGAGATACATGTTCTTCTTCATATACTTCTTCAAGATGAAATTTCTTTGATCTCTTGAGTGTTGCATCTTCATCAAAGGTTACCATCTCAATATGATGGTAACCTGGTATGTAAATTCTGAAGGCCTTAGAGACCTCACAATATCCAACAAACATTCCCTTCTTTCCTGAAGGATCCAACTTAGTTCTCTTTTCTTTTGGAATGTGTACAAATAGTGGACAACCAAATATTTTGAGATGGCTTACTTCTGGCTTCTTTCGGGTGAACATTTTTTCGGAGGTTTTGAATCCAAGTGCACTATGGGAGAATCTGTTTTGGACATAAACTGTTGTTCTTGTTGCTTCAACCCATAAGTGCATTGGAAGATCTTGATCGTGAATCATAGTCTTTAATGCTTCCATAATTGTTCTATTCTTCCTTTCTGCTACACCATTTTGTTGAGGATTATGGGGAGTGGTGAGCTCCCTCTTAATCCTGACATCTCTGCAAAATCTTCCAAATTCATTTGAGGTGTACTCTCCTCCATTATCTGACATGAGTATCTTGATTTCTCTTTCAGAAAGGTTTTCTACCAAGGCTTTGAATTCCTTGAAATTTCTGAGTACTTCATCTTTTGATTTCAATAAATAAACCCAAGTCTTACGAGAGTAATCATCAATAAATGATACATAGTATACATACTCTCTTAGAGAGGTTGATGGCATTGGACTGCATACATCTAAGTGGATGAGTTCCAAGATTCCTTCTGCTTTACTTTGACTCTTTGAGAAATAATTCTTTATGTTCTTTCCTTGTGCACATCTCTTGCATACGCCTTCATGATCAACCTTAAATTCTGCTAAACCTATAACTACCTTGCCTACATATGGTAAGGCTTTATAGTTGATGTGAGCTAGTCTTCTATGCCAAAGTTCACAAGGAATTTCGGTAGAGTGAGTTAAGGCTAGATCTGAGTGACCTTTTAACTTGTACAAACCTCCTTCGTCTATTCCAATAACCATGTTAAAAGATGGTAGGGAATTTTCTTTTCAAGTTGTTAAGATTAATGTTGTTATTAGGTTATTTCCAATTTTCTGAATGTATTTCCAAAACAACAACATAAAGAGGATCCCTAAAAGAAATACAATCATATGGTACACAACATTTGATATTGGGAAACCCTCATGGGGGAGAAAACCCAACAAAAGTGTCCTCAATAATAGATTGTCAATACAATGCCAAGACTAAGACCAAAATTCCAAGAATAAACTAGGACTGAGCATGTGCCTCTCTTCTCCTTCCTCCTGCAATTGCAACTGCCTTCGAAAGATGTACACTAGATGAGTGACTGAGTAAATGAACAAGTGAGACACCATCCTCACTTATAAATACTCATTGAGGAGGCACTAGGGTTATGTCTCTTCACTTAGTAGGCTCGACTTCTTCCAAGAGTGGTTAAAACCACTTTATAAACCCTAGGGGCCAACTTTACAAATCCCACTATATAAATTTGGTTTGACCAATCGACAAAAGGGGATTTAATCTTATACAAGTCCTGACATGATCAATCCACAAAAGGACATTTGATCTATAAGATAATAAATAAAATATAATTAGAATATTCTTCGAAGTTACAATATTTCAACACTCCCCCTTAACGAGAAGGGTATTCTACTGACATAACCCAATACAACATCATCAAGAGAGAGAGAGGGGGGGAAGCATCATCATCAACATTTGGAACATTGACTCGCACATCTACAAATCATCAGAAGTTTTTCTCATCATCAATATCATCATTGTTCACATCAAGGAGCTGGAGTAACATCATTATCATCATCATCGACATGAAGGTGAAACATCAACATCAATTAGCATAATGCTAGAACAACAATATCACCAAACCGAGGATGGTACACCATCATCAACAACATGAGGCTGATATAACATCATCAACAACATGAGGTTGAAACAACAACATGATCAACACAAGGCTGAGACAACAACATCCTTAACATGAGGTTGAGACAACAACATCATCAACACGAGGATGAAACAATAACATCATCAACATATGGCAACAAAATGAGGCAGGTGCAACAACAACATTTTGTGGTACTCTAACAGACCGTTCTTACTGGACCTTCAGGATCTTCCTAGGAATCATTATATTCCCTAGGATATAAATCCTAACAAGCTACCACGTGGTACTCTGATAGGCCATCCTTACCGGACCTTCGAAATCTGCCCAGGAATCATAAGATTCCCTAGGATATAAAATCCTAACAAAGTTAACACTACTGACCACAACTAACATGGTACTTTGACAGATCGTCCTTACTGGACCTTCAAGATCTGCCTAGGGATGATCAATCCCCTAGGATATAAAATCCTAACGGAGCTACCCACTGTTGGTGAGAATATTATAGTATCATCAACATCACTCCCCCTTTTGAGGGAGGTCCTTTCAGACAACACCAAGCTTGTCTCAAAAGTACTCAAACTTCACATGAGATAGAGGCTTGGTCAACACATCTGCAACCTGCTCATCTGTGCCAACATATTGGAGCTTTACAACTCCCCTCTGCACCATATCACAAATTTCGTGATACCAGATCTTTATGTGCTTCGAATTATCATAGAACATCAGGTTTTCCATCATTTTTATGCAACTCTGGTTATCACATAGAATCCCGGTGGATTCCATCTCCAGATCGAATAGACTTGTCAACAACTTTTGAAGCCATATGGCTTCACATCTGGCGAAACATGCTACAATATATTCTTCTTCTTTTGTGCTGAGAGAAATACTGGATTGCTTCCTTCTTTTCCATGAAGTCATGGCTGACCCCAAACTAAAACAACATCCTAAAGTGCTCTTTCTATCATAATCACTTCCATCCCAATCTGAATCAGTATAACCATATAGTTTGAAGTCATGATCTCCAGTATAACAGAGACCATAATCCAACATACCCTTAAAGTATCTCATCACATGCTTTGCAACTACAAGGTGACCACGTCTGGGATCTACAAGATACTGACTCAACGTGTTCACAACAAAGCATATATTTGGCCTGGTATTCATCAGATACATCAACGAACCAATAATTTGTTTGTATAGAGTAGCATCAACCAACTCTGACAAAGTATCAACCAGGAGCTTCAAATTCGTTTCCATGGGTGTGTTCATAGATTTACATTCCAACATGTCAAATCTCTTCAATATTTCAACTGCAGACTTCCCTTAGTTAAGGAAGATCTTCTCTGGACTTTGCCAAACTTCAAGAACTAAGAAATAATGCATCATGCCTAGGTTCTCTGTCATTTTTATGAAATTCTAGTTATCACATAGAATCATGGTGGCTTACATCTCGAGATCGAATAGACCTATCAACAACTTCCGAAGTTATATGGCTTCACAACTGGCGGAACATGCTGCAATATATTTTGCTTCTGCCGTGCTGAGAGCAATACTGGATTGCTTCCTACTTTGCCAGGAAGTCATGGCTAACCCCAAACTGAAACAACATCATGAAGTTCTCTTTCTATCATAAGCACTTCCATCCCAATCTGAATCAGTATAACCATACAATATGAAATCATGATCTCCAGTATAACAGAGACCATAATCCAACAATACCCTTAAGGTATCCCATCACATTATTTGTAGCTACAAGGTGAACACGTTTGGGCACTACCAGATACTGACTCAAGGTGTTCACAACAAAGCATATATCTAGCCTCGTATTCATCAGATACATCAACGAACCAATAATATGTCTGTATAGAGTAACATCAACCAACTCTGACGAAGTATCAACCAAAAGTTTCAAATTCGTTTCCATGGGTGTGTTCATGGATTTACATTCCAACATGTTAGATCTCTTCAGTATTTCAATTGCATACTTCCTTTGGTTAAGGAAGATCTTCTTTGGACTCTACCAAACTTCAAGACCTAAGAATTAATGCATCGGGCCTAGGTCTTTCATCTCAAACTCTGCAACGAGCTTCTTCTTACAATCTGTGATGAGCTTTTCTTCTTCTGTTAAGAAAAGTCATCCACATACAGTAGCAATATAAATGGCTCATCATTCATAACCTTGAAGTAAAGGTTAAAAACATATTTACTCTTGGTAAAGCCCAAGCTTGTTAGGAAACTATCAATTCTATCATACCAAGCTCTAGGAGCTTGCTTTAGCTCGTACATAGCTTTCTTCAACATGCATACATGAGTCTTTCTATCTTCAACTTCAAAGTCTTGTGGTTGTTCTATATACACTTTTTCTTCAATAACACCATTTAAGTAGGTTGTTTTCACATCCATCTGGTGTAACTTCCACTTCATTTTGGTTGCAAGAGCTATGATGGTTCTGCTAGAAGTGTATCTGGCTACAGGAGAAAATGTCTCTTCATAATCAATACCTTCCTTTTGAGAAAAACCACGAGCCACAAATCTTGTTTTATATTTTTCAATACTTCTGTCTGCTGTGTGTTTTATCTTGTATATCGACTTGAAAGATATTGCATCTTTGTTCTTTGGTCCGACAACTACTTCTGTAACATCCCTTGACCACCCTGGTCGGGGACACCCTACTACTTCAAAACCAAACTGTTCTGAACCAGATTGTAACACACCTAGCCACCCATGTCGGGTAATGCCACTTGAAAACTT
>SNQJ01S0099349.1:0-31036 GCA_010110895.2 Picea sitchensis | reverse complement strand
GCCTTATAGTAGAATTTATTGTTTTCCCTCTTTTTGAAAAGAAAATATGTATATATGTATATTTATAATTGCTTAACTGAACTACAATTATCTAAATGAATGTTGTTTGTGCTAAATTATTATAATTGAGCGATTTTGCGAACATTTTAAATGGTTTACTATATTTTATGAAATGAATGGTCTTGTTGATTGGATTGGATGCATACAGGAATTACTATAGGTGTGATAATTATTGTCATTAGTACATGTGCGAGTCTTGTATGTGCTAGCTACACATGCATTCCTTGCACATGTACACTAGTATGTATAAGTGTTATTTTTAACTGGTGATGTTGTTTATTTGATGTGGATGTATGAACCATGTGTCATTACCCTTGTATTGTAAATTACTTTAACTTCAGGACGAAGTTTCTTGGAGGGTGGGTGTATGTAACAACCCTAATTAATTATTTAACTATCATGGTTGATAAATATTAATTTAATTAATTATTAAAATAAATTTATTGAGTCTTTATTATAATATTATTAAAATTGGTAGTTGAAGTAATTAATGGGAGGGATAAGGTTGTTGAGGAATTAATGGGGGGATAAGGTAGTTGGAGAATTGAAGGAGGGGGAAGGATTTGAGGGAGGAGGATAAGGAAGAGGGGAGAGGACTTGGAGAGGGATCTTTTGTTGTTTGGTTTTGGGAGGTGAAATTGGGGGAAGAAGGGGAGGAAGAAATGATGTAAGGAGGATATTAGTGATCGGTTTGGTTTTTGGGAACTCTTACAGGGACATTGTTGTTGCTGGGAATTTTGGGCTCGGGGGCCAAGAAACTGCAAGGATTCTTGGAGCTAGGGAGTCGAAGAGGTTGTTCCTAGTTGGCTGGGAGGTTAATATTCAGTTTGGGCAACATCATCAACAACCAAGAAAGGGGCTAAATCAACTAAGCTACAGGTTGAGGTAAGCATTCTATGTATTTTATTAAGTTTTGTTTTTATTATGTTGTTGTTTTATTTTATTTTCTCGGTATAAAAAAAATCAAGAAAGGAAATTCTAAACTAAGTTGCAGCAATGAAAGTACTAGATTAGAAAGTATTTATTTATACGAGGCTTTGTAATCCATGCATTAGGCCTTACAATGGGGTTCATTAGAAATTGATGCATCATGTCTGTTTTTTTTTTCTTAATTTTATGGCTCAAGACTAAAGAAAAAAGGATTATTCATTTTTCCATGATGCGGTGAGAAAATTTGTTCAAGGCATTCTAAAAATTTGCATAAGTGTGTGTATGAAGGACACATGTCATTTTTTTTTCATCCAAACCATTGGTTTTGGAAAATCATAGAGAGATTTTAATGAATGAGTTGAGGTAAGACTCCATTTTGTAGCATGATGCCAATAGATTGGTCAAAGAAGATTGAATTTCATATTGAATCGATCTAGGGTGATATTTTCAATGGATACCTATCTAATATTGATGACTATCTAGTTGTCTTCAAAATTCTTGTTGATCACATGCCAAAAGGCTTGAGCAAAGCTTCCAAATTCTACGATCTCATGTATTGGAAAGAACTTAAAGTGTCACATTTATTGGATCTAATGCATGTGTTCAAGAATGTTTCAGAACTCTTAGGAAAAATATTTTTCCACTAAGAAAGATGCAAATGCATCTATAAAATATTCAGTCATGTCAAAGACAAAGAAATATCTACGAGAAAAATAAAAAACTAGTGTTGATGGCCAATTTTTTTTATCTTGTTGCACCATGGATATTGTCCAAGCATGACTTAGAGCTAGTGAAGAAGGCGATTTGTACAATTAGAATAGAATAGGATATGGTTCTTCATTGAGAAAAATATTCACTATTAATGGTCAGTTGACGGGTCTCAAGACACATGATCACCATAATTTGTTAAAGGTACATACTACTATCGTGGTTATGATATAAATTACTCTAGAATTCTTCATTTAACCCTTGAAATATTATAACCATGTTCTAACCGATTTGAAGATGCATATGTTCATCGAATCTATCTGATAGATATACATGGATTCACTAGCCTCACACAAGATTTGCATAATGCTATCAGATAATTATCTACATTTGTAAGGTTGTTTTCTCATATATTTTTATCTAGACCATAAATTTATCTCATTGAGTATATACATAAACAAGATAAAATAGTACTGTAGTGACAACTTTTATGAAATTACTGAATAGTATTGGGGTCATGTTATCATGCATATCATATCCAAAGAGATCCATGTCACGAGCATCCCTAGATGGAGCAAGCAAATAGTTGAAAGTGCTTGTATTTGTGAGAAAGAGTAGCTTGCAAGTTTTGTGGATACTTAGGTCCATGTTTTGGTACATTTGGTCAAATATATTCTATTAACTAGTGTGGTGTTGAGATCTCAACAACCCATTTAATTTTTGGAAAAAATAAAGCCCCCCCATTGAATTTTGAAATTATTTCCTTTTTCTTGTATTTGATTATGTTTCTCTTGATTTGAAGTGATGGTTTGATAGTTTTCCTTTCTTGGTTATTTGTTTTTTATTGGTTCTTATCATCGATTATGTTTGGTTTATATTTCATGGGATAATGACATGGTGATGTGATGTTGTTGGAATGAAGTCATTAGTGTAATTGCATGCATGTTTTGAATGGAAGTCAGGAATCATCGAATGCATGTAACTTAATGATCACGAATTTGGTGACGCACTTGTTGCGTCACAAAAGCTTACCATTTCGTTGCATTTTCTTCGCATGCATAACTATTGTGTCATTTGAGTCTACATGCTTTCTAAACATTTTACACACTCATATGGGCTTACTCAAAGTCGTTTCATACCTATGTTTGCGTAAGAGTGGGTTCTCATAATGCTTTGACACATGTGTCAAAATTTGGTTTTCAGTGCAAAAATGAGTTAAATTGGCATCTTGGAGGATTAAAATGATTCAACTAATAGCTAAATATTAAAAGGGTTAATCTACATCTTGAAATAATGTTCCTTAAAGTTTAGAGACAAGCTGATGATTCTTGATTCAGGAAAAAACATCAATTTTTACAAAGCTTTTACTTTTGTTAAAAAATGATTTTTTCCACTGTTTTGCTTGTTCACAAGTTTGATTAAACTCGTTGCAACTGAGAAAAAACATTATATGGAAATAATTTTACACATGATAACTGGATTGGTTTCCTATTCTCAAATGCCAATAGTATTGGCTTCTACTCCTTTTGGTGATGGAACAAGACATATTTTCTTTTGAACAAGAGCATGAGACATATGGTAGACTCCGACAACATAGACTCAATGATGTAACTATTAGATGCATGAGGCATCAATAATGTTCTCTATAGGGATTGGAAGAGTAACCAGTCGGTAGAGAAAACTCTGTAACGAGATCAACTTCCTAAGGCCATGCTAAACCCAAAATTACGATGACACAAGGACTCAATAACTTTGTGCTCTGTTTAAAGGCGACACGACTGCTGCCAAATATAATATAGTACTCCCTTCCCACCTATCTTTTTTTGTTTTTTAATAAAAAATGAATGCTATGATACAGAGGAGGAAACAAGTGTCGCAATTAAGCAAAACTAGTTCCAGCAGTGGAACATACCTATGCTCAATGCAAGGAAATGCATGTGGGAGATGGACACTCGGGGTGATGTTCCCTCCAGGGTATAGGGTGTCAAATTGCGAAGGACATAAACAAGGCTTTGCTTGGTTGAGGATGCAAAAATTGCTTAGGCAACGGTTTATAACGCAAAGTGAGAACCGAC
Organism: Picea sitchensis; assembly: GCA_010110895.2. Lineage (NCBI taxonomy): Eukaryota > Viridiplantae > Streptophyta > Pinopsida > Pinales > Pinaceae > Picea > Picea sitchensis. The sequence continues at coordinate 27,263 of SNQJ01S0099349.1, read as the reverse complement.
TAAAGGCTCAATACTACAAGTGAGGGCATGAGATGCAATCACAACTTGACACCAAAAAATGTCCTTGTTTATGTCTTTTAGTCTACTTGGTGTGAAAAAGGGGTAAACTTGTGCCAAATATACGTCCTTTCCAGTCCGATTTACGAGTGCGAAAGAGACAAGTTCACTCGACAATCTTTTTGCTTTTTGAAAACGAGTTGGAAAAGAGTTTAAATTAAACTTGGTTTGGGAGTCCGCGGGGTATAAGGCTGCATGTGTATGAGTGAGAAATGAGGCTTATCATAAAGTCATGTATCAAGCTATAATGGACTCCCAATCCTAAGGAAAAAAACTCAGCATGGGCACCAAATGACAAAGAGGATCTATCTAGGGCGCCCATGTTTTGTAAGTCTCTACCATTTATTAGCGACACTACTTATAATAGACGAAAGGTTCTGTGTCGCAACAAATGGGTTCATACCTAAGGCATAAAAGCGGTGTTTAGAGGATAATGTAAAAATGCACGATTGAGTGGATACCTATCCTTTATGCCAGGTCATGAAAATACCTGCCCGAGGTGACGAATGACCAATCATAACGTTGAAATCCGCAAGAAATTTGGGTCAAAACTACAAAATCCAGCTCAAACCACTCTTGTATTAGTCCATTAGGTGAAAAAATGGTGCGAAACTATATAAAGTGGGTAAAAATAGCTTATAAATAGTAATAAAATAAAAAAATTACTATACCATTTTGATTTTTACCCAAATAGTGCAATTTGGACCAAAATACCTCTAAGATTCAAACGACGATTGTGGGAGCATCATGAAATGAAATAACGAATCGTCTGGATTAGGTAACTCTACTTCTTATCCTCTTCAAATTCAGTGGATTACAATTTTGAATCATGTTCTAGTTTTTTAGTTATTTAGGGTGTAAAATGTAGATTTCGGTGTATGCGAGCTGGCTTTGTTTAGGTCACTTATACAACGAGGTATACGCCACTGTGTGAACCACAGGGGGCATATATTGAGCCCTACACGTGACTGTATGCAAAGGAAGTCACGTACATGCATGCAAATTACCAGAATGAAGGGTTCTAACTCAAAATTTGATTTGTCCTTTGCATGATGGTTCTTGAATGGAGAGAGAGAGAGAACACGAGGAGGTTGATGCAGCTATGGATCGAGATTCGGTGGCTCAAACGAAGGTTGATGCGTTTTATGGATCGAAAGATTCGTGGCTCAAGCGACTCTAAAAAGATGTGGTTTATAAAAGTTTTGGGCTCTCAAAGGAAAGAGGGCCCGGCGGAGGTTGTTGAGATGTTGGTGGGTTACCGGGACCCTGGTAACGAAAGCTTTATCCTCAATGGAAAACCACTGAGGATCGAAGTAGATGACATCTACTTGACCGGTTCATCGGGAATCGAGGAGAGGTTGTGAACCTCTAGCCACATGGAACGAGGAGTGGGATGAAGATTGAGGAGTACATCGATGTCCACTGTGTAGCAGGGACTCCCAGCGTGGGAAGTCAAATCCCTATTGGGCAATAAATAACCTTAGCCTAAAGATCATCATGTTTGTATTGACCATGATCACAAGTTTGGCTTCGTTGTTCCAGGTGGTGCATCGAGTAATGCTCATGTTCTATGTGCAAGAGCGCTGTATGAGACCCACTATCTATGACTGGTAAAAGGCCTCACTCCCACCTCAATATGAAAGGTCACTGACAGAGTGAAAACAAGGAAGTAAGAGAAATTTCGGGTTTGCCTCTATTCTTTGCATTTTCTTTTTTGAGCAGGTTCCAGTTTTGGGACCCAGAGTGGAGATTCTTCCTAGAGGACCACACGATCCAACCATGGCATGGTAGACCAAGGTAATGAGACGGTAGGTGGGAGGTAGGGTGCCAACACCCTACAATGAGGATTTCTTCTTCTAGTGGCATCGACAAGTCATCGCTCTGGATGAATATCCGCGCGGTGATCGATTTTAGAGGAGATCCAAATATGCCACTTCCACTAGGGACCGCCTACTTATGACAATAGGTAATTTTTTTTTAAATATTTCATTTTTTGTATTTTTGTATTATGAGAGAAAAATATTTTTGGATGGTGCTTACGCATTAACTAGACACTTGTGTGATGTAGACATAGGTCCATGACGACCGTACGGGCTTCTACGAAATCGTCGGAGGCACTAGGGAGATAAGGTGGTGAGAGGAGAAGCCGAGAGAGTCCTACAAAACATGCAGTGGCAACCTATTTCGTTTGACTTAGAGGATTCCAATGGTTCAGATATAGGATCTACCTGCCATGCAATGACATGGTTGGTGTACGTAGAGCATGGGTACAACTCTTTCAGTGTCTCTCAAATGCCGTGGTTTTCTACCATAACACACATTTGGCGCCACAGGTGTATATGTCGTGGATCCGTATACCAATCGTGATATGTATTAAGGGTTTTAGCCCCAATTTTGTAATACAAGCACCATATGTTTTGAAATATATATAAAGGATCTTTCGCTTCTTTACTTATATTTTACAATGTGTACATTGATGTGATGGTTTCTTTGTTAGTAATGACAAATGCCAATCTAAAATGTAATTAGCATAGGCATCAAATACATGATCAACACTCCTAGGAATGTGATGATATGTGATAAAAATCAAATTGTCGCTCTAAAAGACGCACTGTGAGGGAATTGTCGGAGTAAAGTAGGATCACGGATGTGGTAACAATTGTTCAACCGACATACTACTAATTGGGAATTCAGGGCTAACCTCTAAAGAGTGAATACCACGTGAAATAGCATCGCGAAAAAGTTCTATAATGGCGCCATATTTGGCCACATTATTCATGGATGGCCTTGTTACACGCCATCAAAGACACCGCATTGCATTCCTCGTGAGTAAAGCACCTAAGCAATGAAGCTAAGTTTCATGTATGATGATTGGCTTCGTCTGCGAATCCTATAGGTAGACTGAAGACTCCATCGACATTCGCTTTAAAAAAGGGAAAACTCAATAAGCAAGCTTCAAAGACAAAAATAAAGGGAAAATATATGTATATACACTATATTACATTAGTATACAAAGATTTCCGCCCAAGCCTAGGGCTCAAGCATAATATCTTTTCAAGAGGAGCCCATTTCGGCCTCGACCAACATATTCCCTTCATAATTTTCTTCTAACTCATAGGCCTCTTTTTCAGTAGAACACGCCACACGATATAAGGACCGTACCACATGAGGTTGAACTTGCCCGCCTCAAAGCGGTTCTTTGGATTTGTCATATAAGAGGACCAAGTCACCCTCAAGGTACAATCGAGGACACCGACTTATCAGACCGACCTTGACACATTTTTTTGTTCACCTCGATAGTTGTATAGGCGTCTCGACGTTGCTCGCCAAGACTCTCTAGGTGCACAAGGCATCGCTTTAAATCCGAAGTTTCAGGTAGGAGCCGCCGACGGCCAACTTAAGAGAATGGATTTCACATTCAATAGGAAGAACGACTCACACCATGTACTAAATGGAAAGGGGAAAACCGATGGTAGTCTAGACCGAGGTTCGATATGCCCACAGCGGATATAGTGATGATGTGCCAATCGCACTTTCTCTCGATCAAGTGCTTTTTTGCAAGATGGTCTTGAGACTTGTTGATGCTCTCATTTGCCCATTTTCCTAGGGGTAATACATGGCGAGAGGAATGACCATGTCTAAAACCCAACTAAGATGCTATCTCTTCCATCATTCGCTCAAAGTGATCGCTATGATTAGTGACAATATCATTCGGGATACCGAACCGGGCGATTTGATTGAATACAAAGAAGGCAATAGTCTTCCCATAAGATTTCATGGTGGTACGGCTTCGCCCCACTTAGTAAAGTAGTATACAACCAAAATAATGTGTTGATTCCCCCCAAAATTAAGTCAGTTGCACTCCACGGTCCACTCTACCTGGTGAAGGGACCAACGATAATGACCGGGTGAAGAGGGATAGATGCGAGCATTTTTGAGTGAAAATCTGGCAGGTGTGACACTTCCTAACCACTTCAATACAATATTTAAAGATAGTACGTAAATAACCGTGATCTCAATATTTTAACAGCCGCAAGCCCTCGGATAAGACCACCACAAGCCCGATTGTGGCAATCATTTAGAATTGACTCGGTTTCTTCGTGAGTTAAACAATGATGTAAATTATCATCTATTCCTCGACAATACAAAGTGTCACCGATGATGGTGTAATTCTTAGCTTGGTATCTAATACGCCGTCGATCATTTCATGAGAGATGATGAGACAACTTCAAGGTCCGGTTATAGAGTACAATGTCTCCATACTGTGGGTCGACGATGAGACAAGGAAAATGTGTTCATCCACAAACAAATCAACATGGAAAACATCTCATCTAATCGTGGAAAATCGAATATTAATTCCAGAAAGACTAGTGATTTCTTAGATTTCAACGAAGCAAAAATCGAGGTCAAACTCTTGAAAAAATGACAATCCATTTATTACATTCCCCCCCTATGATATGCCTGGTAAGTATGTATTTAAACGGATTGACATCAACAACCAAAGTAGTCTTGCAAAGCAATATATAGTGACGTAAATGTTGGACTGCATGAATGACAACCAAAACTAGATTTTCAATGTGAGAGTAATTAAGCTCAATACCAACTTAATTTCAACTGAGATAGTAGATAACATGCTCATGGAGCTCATCATCCTCTCAACTAGAACTATACCAATCATCTCGATGTGGTGATATAAAGCAAGTAATATTCATCAGAATCAGAGATCAACAGAGGGCTCTGGCATCAAGGCTTTCTTCAGCATCAAAAGAATCTGGGCTCGCTTCATCCATAAAAGGGGTGTCTTCTTCAAGAGGCGCATGAAACCCTTTTATAGTGATATTGGCATAATTCACAATGAATCGACGTAGAAAGTTAGCCTTTCCCTAGAAACCTTGAAGTTGTCTAATCACGTGCGGGGGAGGCAATTGAAGTACTTCCTCAACCTTAAGAGGATCTACCATGATCCCAGTCTTAGAAATTAGAAAACCTAAAAGACGAACATACTTAACACAAAATATGCATTTGTGAGGGTTCAACCAGATCCTATAGTAACTATTATCTTTCAAAATCCAGTCGAAGGTGAGTAACATGATCCACTGTCTTGCGAGAGTGAGAAAGAAGATCATCATCAAGGTAGGCTTCACTATGTTCTTAAGATCATGAAAATAAAGTCATGGCACATTGGAAGGTTGTTCCTACATTTTTAAGGCCGAAAGACATTTTCCCAGATGCAAAAAGGTACCCCAAGGGAAAATAAATGCTTTCTTGTGTTGGTCTTCGTGTTTGATTTGGATTTCATTATACCCTTAAAACTGGCCCATAAAAGAAAATATCTCGCTACCCACACACTCATCGAGAATATAATCAACGAAAGGTGTCGAGAAGTTTTCTTTAAGACAAGCCTCGCTCAGTCAACAAATTCCATATACATGTTACCTGATGCATCCCTTGTTTCTTATCAATCAGAACAAGGTTGGATACCCATTCGGGTCAAGGGAACCGGTAGATGAAGCCAACATTAAGAAACTTCTCCACCTCCGCCTTAATAGCAGGGGTCTTTCTAGGATTCACATCTCTAAGACGCTATTCTAATCGTGTTTAGCATCCCGATAAGTTCTAATCTCATGCTCGACAATACTATGGATCGATTCTCGACATCTCTTCATATGACCAAGCAAATACCTCTCAAAATTATTTGAAGAGTTCTGTAGATCATAATTTCTTATGGAGAACAATCCATACCTATATTTACGTTTTAAACCTTGCTGTGGGCAATGCGAGATGTCGAACGAGATGGTAGGAGAAATACTTACCATGTTTCCTTCGGCATAAATGTCATGGGTATCAAGTGGAACTATGGCGTGACGGACTATCTCACTCAAGGTAGACCGAAGTCATCTTGCTCGATTCTTTCAAGACTTTGGAGAAATAAGATCGATGATGCATATCATCCCAAGGTCTATCCAACCCATTCATGATAGATTTGTTTGAAGGAAAAGTCTCATCTAGGAAATCATGTAAACAAGACAACGAGGTGGCCCATACATGCCTAAGAACAGGATCCTCCTCGTCTGGCGGTGAGGTAATAGGATCGAGACCAGTGAAAGAGTCAAGAACAACTTGATACATAATTCTACTACTCGATGATGGTGGCATGACATACAAGATGTATTCCGGACCTTCACATGACGAAGTTCGAGAAGGTAGGGTCCATGGATCACTAAATAGGAAGTCTGGAAAGGAATGGACCATTTGCTGTGCCTACTAGACATGCATGAACGTGGTGATCTTATATCGAAGTCGAAGTACCCATATAAGGGAAGAATATATTCGACATCTAATATTCTCATTGTCACCGAAAATTGTCGACATCACGTGGATCAACGTCCAACAGATGTATTAGGAATAGAGCACGCAGCGATAATCGGTCGATTATCACGATGTTCCCTTGATGAGGAAAACAAAACATACGAAAGACGAACGACAATTTTATTAATGACCATAGCATAGGCTCCACTATAATCTAGTAAAAGGTTATAATCTATAGGTGCATCAACTACCTCTACTCCACCTCTATCATCTTCCCATCTAATTGGACAAGAAAGGCAGGGAGAATACCATAAGGGAAGAAAGAATGACCGTCAAAACAAGTCAACATGTTCAATGAATTAGAAAGAGTCTGAGAACCGAGATTAACTGGAAAAGTGGTTAAGACATTCATCACTAACCGACAAATGACCCATATGTCCTAATTAGGGTAGCTCAATATACCATTGCACAACAACTCCAATGAGTGCATTGAAACAATTGTAATCTAATAGAATCATCATTAAGGGAATTTGATGAGCACCAAAGGTGAAAGGTAGTGACGATCACTAGGGTTCTCTCCATTCTTGCCTTCAAACTTAGGATGTCCTATGAAGCTTCAGGGACGGAAATATGTAGGATCATGACTCACTGTGGTCGCTCATTAACTTAGACCGACCAAGAGTAAGAATGGCTGAAAAGGGAGACGGCTATACATCTCGGCCCCAACTCACGAATATTGTGCGTATGGAACTATAGCCCATCTAGGATTATGGTAAGAACCATAGCCCCCCACAATATAAGGCCCTCCCAGGGGGTTGATTCATAAGGTGGGTTGGGCATCATTCCAACGGGAATGTTCTGATAAGGGTTATAAAAAATTCCCCAGTCGCAAGACTGGCTAGTTATAAAAATTTCCCCCAGTCGAGTTGGATCTGGGTTGGGGGTTGCCAAAAGTGTAATACTTACCTCCTCCATGTGGGAACTTGAAGGATTGAAGTCGATTCATCATGCCAAAAGTATTGGTCAATATCAACACTAAGGAGGTGAGGGTAAATGACATAACTTGAGCAAAATCTTGTCCACCAAGTTGGTTACTCCACCCAAAAGCAACAAGATTAGACCAGGGGTTAAAAGAAAGAATGCCTCCCATATTAAGATTCATTTGAGGGATTTGAGAACCACCAAACATAAATGGAGTGTAAGGGAGGTGTAGTGCCCCCAAGCCCAATGCTAGTGTTAGGGCCAACAACCGGGATGGCGTTCAAAAACTACGGCGAAGTTAGCATACCATAAGAAATGGACTAGAATCCATAGGGAAGGACTGAACATTGTAACCCCAACGAATGACCAAAACTTCCAAAAGGGTTCGAGGCAAGAGATGAAGCATTAACTAGAGGCTGAGCCATAGTACCGATATGTTCCTCATACAAGAATCGTAGTGGTTGCAGGATTCAAAGGGGTTCCATTAACTGTAGTAGGTGTGGGATTCGAAGGGTTCTCAGTGTTTTGAAGACTAGATTCAATACTCATCCTTGTGTAACCACAATTCTGAAAGGTGGATGTGTACCACTTTTATTAACTCTATGCCTTTTAGAAGACAAGAACTCAAAATCTCGGTGGTAATTGTAACAACCGACGGGACCAGCGATATTGGTCCACTCCAATGCATGACTTATGACCTACAAAATAAAAAAATATATCCTAAGGCCAACTAGTAGTCAAAGAGCATACCACAAATTCAAACGTCAATATGCATGCACACGGGCTAAAGTTACTGAGTGGCTTCTCTCGCTAAAGAAGGTATGTCTCATTTAAGAGGGACCTGAGACTCTCCCTAAAGTTTGAAGGTAATAGAATCAGTTATAGGATCCCTCGTGGGCTTAACAACAAGTCGGTCAGATCTCCCTAGAGAGGTAATATTCCATAAAGGTCGTGTGTTGTTCGACCCCTATCTGACCCAGTACAAGAAAATAACCCCGCAAGTAACCTATGAGATACCTAACTCAAGCAACTAATAAACCACTATATAAACAATGCAAAGGCAAGCGGTCATAAGTTAGGTCCACCGTATGGGAAGGGTAGCAAAGTCCAAAAACTTGAAATAATCACCACAGAGGTATGGGTACTAGAAATATCCCTAGATATGAATAAATCCATAGAAATATCTCCTCACACGCTAGGTGAGACCGATATCCATTCAACTAACTTCAGACGACTGGATTAACTCCGTGCGGAGCGAGCTCGGATCTTACCACCATACAATGGACTTCCTAACTCCCTTCTCGTGACACATATGCCGATTTAATTGCCTTTGGAGAAGTTTACTCACAAAATCCTATCTCCAAGGCACTAAATCCTAGACTAGTTTCAGAAAATCTCTAAAAATAAAATCGACTAATCAATTTGAAGGAAAGTGTAACTTTATTGGTTGTGATTACTCAAAACGGTATGGAAGTGAAACTCATGATATTATGACTATGCAAGAAAAATAAATATGAATATAACGAAGTCTAACTTTAACTTCTTTCAATGAATGATATATGTATGAAAACCAATGCAATTTTTCAGTTTCAACTCTGCAATTTAGAAGTATAATGCAATCTTTCACTGTATGCCCTAAGCTAATGATAAAGATTCGTAAGACAAAATGCCCAAGCAATGCAAAATGCCTATTTTTGTATTTTCAAGATACTAAAAAGAAACTGCATGGACTAATAAGCAACCTAATATAAATTCTACTGTGTATAAATGGAATAACTCAAGTAGAATACCAAAATGTGTACTCAAGCAACAACCTAGGGTTCAAGGACAACCAAAAATGAAAAAATGAGAAAAGACTCCACCCAAAAATTCAATTCCAAACAAGCTTCCTCACAACCTATAAGCAAAGCTTAATAGGCACTACGAGACCTAAGAAGGCTCAATTATCAAATCCCACCCAACAATCACAAAACCAAACAAAAGCAAGGAGTATGGTATACTGCTGACCGTTCACAAAAGTGCGATATACGCAAGAGCTTGTAGTGAGATATACGCTGTGTAATACATCACAAGGTGTAAAAGACACATATATGCTTTAAAACAAGGTCAGTAAGGGCAAAAGGTCAAACTGCACTCCATAGTGAACAAAATTTCTGTCAAGCAATGATACGACAAGAAACACAGAGGAAAGAGAGCAATGCAAGGAGAAAAAGCCCAACCATTAGGAAAAGATCTCCTCAAAGTGGAGTCGCCAAGTTCATTATGAGGGAAAAATCTTCATGGCCAAGGGTAAATCACAACTGATAGGTATGACTATAGAAATCTACTTAATTCCAACATATGTTATATAAACTAATGTGCAAGTGAGATAAGAAAGAGGCCTACTTCCCTTGCTCCAACGTTTGAAGATGTCCACCGTCGAGCACTTCATCTCAAAGCTTTATACCTATGACATGTTCTCAACAAACAAGTAGAGCAAGCATATGGTGATACTATAAAGCTTTTAGCACATTGGATAGCATAATCCATCAAGAAACATTACAAACATTCCTATGGATAATCATATATTTGTATGATACCAATAGGACGAGAAAGGAGTATATTTCATTAATAAATGATCAACGTAAGTGAAAATATTACAGACTCGTGTATGTGTCAACACGGTTCAAAACCAAGAAACCAAGTTTCTTTCAACTGGGTCTCCACCACTTCATTCTCCACCAAAGGCAAGCTCATAGAAGGGAAACAATGAGGTTCTTCATTAATAAGGGAAGAGCCAGAATTTCTCTCAACAATAAGGGAAGAGCTTGGGGGCTGAACACTGTGTTCAGACTTGAGGAACAAAGGGATGCAGACTCAATATGAAGTAATTTCTCCAGAGTAACTTTGCTCTCAAAGTTGAATGCTTTCTCCTTTTTTCCATAGCTCAGAATTGGGCTCTTATAGCCTTAAAAATGTAACTGAAGGGTCGAGTCAGAACGTTTCCAGTATATGGAAGGCTAAGGATCAGAGATCTCTTGTCATGACATGGAAACCTGACTTCATTTTTGTATTTTTTGGCACAAATCCTGATGTACGTGGGTTGTAGTGGAGCAACCTATGTATACACATGCTGTATAGTAGATAGGGCGCGTATATGTGGAAAATATGTATTTTTATCTCTAGATTCATCAAAAAGGGATGACAAATCTGCATAGGAAAATGGAAAAAGGCCCTCTATGCAAAATAGCAATGGTGAGGCAAATCTTGCTATAACACTAGGGTTATGTTTGCTTCCTTTACTCTCATGATTAGTTTTATTTATAAGAGTTACTTTTACTTCCCTTTACAATGCGCATTAATTTTCCTCACACAAGGATTCATCGAAGAGATTGGTAATAAAATTATTTACGAAAAGATTGTTAACATATAAATATATTAATCATAAATAGGTCGTGTTTATGTATATAAATTTCTTTTTACAAATGAAGTCTATCATCAGTTTTTTTTAGGTGATACATTATAACGACGCATGACAATTGATATGAATGTTGATTTGTTATAAAAGACATAACCTATTGGTTTCTCACACGTGGATAATATATTCTTGGAATATAATGTTACTCATGATTGTTATTATGATCCCGATTGTCATGTTTTGTTTTTGTTACAAGTGTTAAGAGATCATTGAGGGTAAGCCTAACCAAAGGGTTCGATGAAGACACCAGATCGTCAAGACCAGTTTGAAAAAAGAAGAAGGAAATCAACACGTAAAATATTGCGTTAAGAAGGTTCAAGATCGATGAGTATTCCACTGAAAGTATAATGCAAAAAAAAATGGCGCATGGTGCTACTAAGAAAGTATCAACGCAGTCCAGTAAGAGCCCGAAATTTCAGAGTTATTAAGAACCAGAGATTGACAAAGTAAACCCTAATTTTTCACACAATTTTTCAGTGATTGATTGATGCACACTGTAACAATTTATTCCAGTCACAATCACATTGACACAACTCATGCTATATTTTCTTTTTGTTATTTAATATTGAGTTTGATGTGCATAATTGGTGGGAGAAAGGTTAACAAGGGATTCAATGAATTCATGGAAAGAAGATCACAACTGATATTACAAAATCATTGTTTAGAGGCCAAAATATCAAGAGCACATTTAATGACCAACCATATCATAATAAAGTGGGAGCTTCTAGCTTGAGGGAAAGAGATAAAAGGTAGATGAAGGAGTGAATGAAAAGGGGAGAGGACAATGAGAGAAAAATCCCACTCCATCGTGGAGTTGAACCTTGAGTTCGTCATCACAAAGAGAGGTCGATCATTGCATGAAGAACCCTGTGCTATTGTGGTGGATCAACACTGAATATGAAATCAAAGGAGGCCACACTATCATGGTTTGAAAGGGATGATTCTATAATGTTTGTGGTGTTCGATTAATCGTAGTGATTGGAATTTCTTGTGAAATAGGATATATTTCTCTGCCTTAAAGCAAGACTTCTTTTCTGTTTAGCTGGAAAACTTGTGATTAAACTGTATATTTTTATCAATGAGATAATGAGTTTGAAGGCCATGTTTTATGTTTGGAAATTGATGGTGTAAATGGATTGTCTTTCGCTTTCCATACTTGTAGGTGAATGACTTGAAGTTATCGTTTGGATTACTTGAATTTTCTTTCAGTTTTCTACTATTTACTTTTAGATAATAATCAAACAAATAAAACATTATTTATTCATTCAAATAACTATTTATTTGAAGGGATTAAGGAATTGTATTTAAGCTTAACAATTACTTGATTTAGTGAACTATTTCCTTTATCTTGTAATTGTTCTTATATTTGTGGCCAAATTTATTCTCAACTTGTTCCTAGCTATCTAGGATGTATTATTTAGATATAGGATTGCATTTACATAATTAAGGAAGACTGCATTTAGAATTTAGGAAAACTTTAATGGAAGTCTCCTTTCAAGGAGAAATCTCTTTTGGTGGCAACTGGGCCCACATACTAGTGTACGCCGCCATACCAAATGAGTATAGGCCTAATTAGGGCCTTGATTGGGTGACGATCCCTTGTTGCAGGAAGGATTTTTTCCGCCTGTCAACAATTGGTGCTAGAAGGAGGGCTGGATGACACGCTAGCCTTGTGGAGTCATTCATTTTGAATGCGTTAACCATCAATGGCTCCTATTCTTATCCCTGTTTGGGAGTGTGCTTTTACTTCTCTTCGAGCAACGAATAATGTTCCCAAGAAGATAATTCATTCCTTGTTAACAATTGAATTTGATGGAGAAAGTCATAGGTCTGGTTTTGAATATCTTATTCAATTTATTTCTAATTAGAAATCTCATAATAGTAATGATCTTGTCAAATGCAAATTATTCTCCCTCACTTTCAATGGTCAAATCAAGCTTTGGTTCAACTTTCTTTTGGATGATTTCATTCGAACTTGATTCATGTATGAATTTTATAATGCGTTTGGGAATGACGACTATAATGATTTATGTGATGAATTGCATGATCTACAGAAAGGAGAAGAGGAATTGATTAAGGGTTTCTTTTCGAGATTCATGTATATTTGTCACATGTTTACTTTAGTTGATAAACCTTATCAAATTGAACTTATTGAAGTTTTCCTACATCTTAATTCTCTTTCTATTAAGCAAGATCAATTATATAGTTTTGAATTGACACCATGTTTTAATACTTACTTTGAAGTTAGATGTGATTCACATGAGGAAGAATATTGACCTAAGGAGGAAGAATTTATCTCTTGTAATCAACATTTTACTTCATAACCAACATCTTTTAGTTTAACTGCAGAGGATGAAGAATAATCTATCAGAGTTATACTTTTAGATCAGTCAAATCATTGTCTCATTGAGAGAATTCCCGAACCTTCTTACTCTGAAAATTTTGATGGCATGTTTCCTTGCTCTTTGATTGTTTGTGAACATAAACCTTTCATAGATAATCATTTGAGTTACAATATCTTAAAAGAGCATGAGGTAAACACTATTAAGTTAACAAAAGATGTTGTAGATACACATGGTATTGAACATTTTACATCTTTCTTAATAGAAGTTAAAGTTGATTTTGATAAGGTTGATGATTTTATTTTTGATGTCAATATACTTCCCAAATCAAATCTCTTGAATGATACATTGCTAATTAATCAAAATTTTGGAAAGAACATTTATTTCGATGAGACTCCTGGTAGAGAAGTCTATCATTCTTTAATTTTCAATAGCCATGATTATTTATATCCTGATATGTTTAATGCTCCTTATGTGCATATAGTTGTTCCCTATCCTTCTAGAATGTTGTCTCTAGGAGTATATTTTGTCGATGAGTCAACTATCAACGATCTTCAGTTTGGTTATGATGAAATGGTGGATTTGAAGTCATTTCGGTTTCTCCCATGTCAACCTATTAGATGGGAAAATGTTAGTCCTATGAAGGACAGTTCTAAAAGTATTTCTTTTCCAGATTCCCGCATAGCCCTTGATGCAAAAGATGATAGGCCTTATTGTTGTCATAAACAATTTTCTGACACCATTAGTTTTACTGATATTTTCCCTATATGGGTGGATCATTTTAATGACATACAACTTGAGTATCTTGATCCTTCTCAGAATGCTGGTCAATTGAAATATCAACCACAAGGTAATGAGGTATTCTGGTCTCAATCAATGTTTATGATAAATCCTCATTATATTATTCATTTTTTACAATCCAATGACATCTATAACAATGCAGCATGCATTCAAGGTAAAATTCCGAACACTTTCACTCATAACCTCATCATATATGTTTTCTTCCCATAAACTCTCTTCAATAATTCAATACTAATAACTTTGAAAATTATGATAGAATTGGAAATTGGCTCGAGAATTCTTATGTGAAAAACGTTTCCGGTCAATTTTAAAAGAATCATTTGACACAGACTGAATATAGATGTTTTAATTCTCTCTTTTTCATAAAAGAATATTTGCTTGTTGCTTATTTTTGATGATCATGTGATTGCAGGATCACAATTACTTGGATGGTTGCACTGGAAGTATGACTTCACGTAGTTTTTGAAAATCAATACAACGCATAATAGTTTTAGTAGTATATTAGTTAGCTTAGTTTTCTTAGTTTATTTCTTTTGTAAATAATACATTTATGGAGTATTACATCAATTTCAAGATTGAAGATGAACCATCACCGGGATGCATTCATGGAAGTTTGCTTTACCTTTCTTCCCTCTTGGTTATTAATAATCTTGCTCATAATTTCATTGGTTAAACATTTCTTTTCCAGTCCTACCTTTAAATTTTGATTATCAAATTAACATGAGTTAGTTTTGAAAAGTTTAGTGCGATTAGTCTTTTACAAAGATTGTGAAGCAAGAATAATTTAAGAAAACAAAATGAAATAAACTTGATGTAACCTTATTGGTGAGGTTCTTATAAGATTGATGCAGTAACTGTGAGATTAGTTTAGGTTTCATTTCTCTTTTTCAAGATTGCTTTATATTTGCTATTTTTGGTGTCTCAATAAAAGGTCTGATAAACTGCACATATTATGTTCTGGTTTTCGCATGTTTCTTTGATATATTAATTGATATATGAGTATACTTCATGCCTAATTTTGGTTTGATTGGTTTGATTGATTGTTTGACTCCACATGGTCCTTTCAATTAGTTTAAACGGTTTTGTACATTTTATTTTGTTTTGTTTTTTGTTTGATTCTTTAATTTGAGTTTATTTTGTTTTCAATTTTTTATATAGGGAAACTTTTCAAGGCCGCGTAATTGAGATCTCTAATTTGTTATTATTACAAATGGGGTTATATTTATTTGAAAACATCTACATCAAGTTTCAGATCTTTGGCATTGATTAGTGACTATGGTGGAACACTAATACCTATTTTAAATCATGATGGTATTCTTTAAGTAGAAGAAAGAGTTTATATCTATATTTTCCTTGAATGCCACCCCTTATCCCACCACATTAAAGTAGACTTCTACATTGATAGTTTAAGGGAATTAAAGTAATTTTCTACATTGATAGTTTAAGGGAAACTTTTGGGGTCAAATTTTAAAAGTACCACATCTATTATTTAAAAATCATCTTTGCTACCAGCTCGCTTCCTTCACCCAATTGCATAATGCAATTTTTATAAATCAAATCAAAAGGGTGTAATTAATTAAAAAGGGAGTTGAAAGCACTACAAAATGTGGGAAGTGCAAGTAAACCCGCTGGGGGTATGGACACTCGTTGGTAGTGGAGCCATGCTTGTATGGTACCGAGACACCTTCATTGGGGCTATGGACTCTTGTGGGAAACAACACAATGTTGAGAAGAAGATATATACTATACACTTAGATAGATGCCTACTTATCATAAAAATCCATAGTTGTACCTTTTCTATTCAATAGTATGAGGATAGTATAAACTAAATTTTCCCTATTTTGGATTCATTGGTTAAAGATAGAGCATATATTAAGTACTCAAAATTTTTGATTTATAATATTAAATTTGTCTTATGTCGGACCCACAAGATCTTACAATGTTTAAGAATATTTTGAAACTTATCATTTGGTTTTTAATAAATCAAAGCCCCATTATATTAACAACATAGATAACCAATTCGCCCAATTAGTTGCCATTTGTTGAGCCCTCAACAACCCTCCTTAATTTTTGGAAAAAATAAAGCCCCCCCATTGAATTATGAAATTGTTGCCTTTTTCTTGTATTTGATTATGTTTCTCTTGATTTGAAGGGATGGTTTGATGCTTTTCCTTTCTTGGTTATTTGGTTTTGAGTGCTTCTTATCTCGATTCTTTTTGGTTTATATTTCATGGAATAATGACTTGGTGATGTGACGTTGTTGGAATGAAGTCATTAGTGTAATTGCATGCATGTTCTGAATGGAGGTAAGGAATCATTGAATGCATGCAACTTAATGACTGTGATTTTGGTGATAAGTTTGTTGCGTCACGAAAGCTTACCATTTCATCGCATTTTCTTCGCATGCATAATGATTGTGCCATTTGAGTTTGTTTGCTTTCTAAAGATTTTATATACTCATCTAGGCTTACTCAAAGTGGTTTCATACCTATGTTTGCGTAAGAGTGGGTTATCATAATGTTTCGCCACTTGCGTCAAAATTTGGTTTTCAGTGCATAAATGAGTTAACTTGACATCTTGGCGGATTAAAATGATTCAAATAATAGCTAAATCTTAAAAGGGTTAATCCACATCTTGAAAGAATGTTCCTTAAAGTTTAGAGATGAGTCAATGATTCTTGATTCAAGCAAAAACATCAATTTTTACAAAGCTTTTACTTTTGTTAATATTTTATTTTATTTATTTATTTTTTTCGCTGTTTAGCTTGTTTACAAGTTTGATTAAACTTGTTGCAATTGAGAAAAACATTATATGGCAATAATTTTACACATGATAACTGGATTGATTTCCTATTCTCAAAACGCTGACAGTATTGGCTTCTACTCCTTTTGGTGATGGAACAAGATGTAGTTTCTTTTGGCCGAATTGATTCAAGAACCTTGGTTACTTTTACACTTATATTTGATTCTGCTTGAGGGTTGGCTTAATTAATTATTATTTTTTTTCTTTTGAGCTTACACCATTTGATAGTTGAGCACTTGAGTCTATTTTATTTCTTTTGGTATTCATGCTTAAACAAGAAATACAAGTTTGCATAAAAAAACATGTTTTGATTATTTTCACTGCTTAAGATTTGTATTGATCCAGATTATGTTCGGACTGAAATGAAAGCTGAGAAATTACAATGAAATACTCATGAAAATTGGCAGAAACAGAGAAATACAACAATACTTGATTTCTATTAATGAAATAATTGTAAAGAGACTGTAAAAATACAGAGTGCAAGACTCGCTAGAATGGTGGCAGCTTTATCTCTTAGAAGAGATGTGACGGATATGCTCATTCGCAAGAAGATAATTACAATGAGGCTTTGAAGGCCTTTTAATGTTAAACAAGAATGAAAAAAACCTAGACATAAAAAAACCTAACCCTGGGAGATGAAACACCAAAAGTCATGTGGACCCCATTTAGGAAGTTAGTACATTAACTTCCTAGGGTCGTAACTTTGCATACGATCTCCGTTTTAGGCGCGCGATAGCCCGTTGGAAAGGTCTTTTTGAGAACTACGCATTACACCATCAAACTCTAACTCCGTCTACAGTTTGACTGTGGTGAGCCAAAATAACACTGTTTAGGGGCCCAAAATGGCCCTGGAAGTACAACAAGATGTGCTGACATGAAAACATACAAAATAAGCCAGTTGGATTAGGTGGGAGGCCACCGGTATCCACCTGGAAGATGTGTAAGGCTCCAAACAACCCCGGAAGTGTAGAACCCACAATTACAAAGAAGTACAAAAGAACACGATGAACTAAAAACTAGCAAAAGGATCCAGTTGGAACAAGTGGGTGGCCACCAATATCCACATGGATCAATCCTCCCCCCTTAGGAAGCAATGGTCTCCATTGCATTGAGTGCCCAGGGAAGAGGGGAAAACATGTTCTAAATCTCAATCTCGGTGAGATGCATGTTTTGTTGGAGAAGTTGTGCTGCTTGGTTTGTGGAAGTCTGTCACAAACCGGTTGCTGGTGGGGTTGAATATGCTCCACCAACCTGTTGTCTCTGGGTTTGACGAGGCATTGTGTAGGCACCATTGTAGGTGAAGAAACGATATCTTCTTTCTTTTTGACAATCTGTTTTTGCTGGATAGAAGGTGTTGAGGCTGCAACGGTGGTAGCAATATTCTGTGCATCCTTTGAACAAACTGTGAAGAGGATGAATTTTGCAGTATGAGAGATTACCTTGCGGCACTGTTTTGGTGGAGCAGTATTAGAACTACCTCTGGTATCCGATAGAGATGACCTCCCAGAGTAATAATGACACTACAAGGTCTAGACTCATAGACAACATGACATCTCCACATATATGGTTGGCCCAAAACCACATCAAAAACATCAAGAGGGGCAACATCACACACTACCTCATCCTTGAAGGGTTGGATGCCATAGGACATGCGGCACTTTTGACTGACACAAAGATCTTGTCCTTGGTGAAGCCACCTGATGTTGTATGGCTGCGAGTGTGGTGTTGACGACAAACCCAACTGTTTGACGACCTTAGTTGAGACGAGGTTCTTCTGGCTACCGTTATCAACAATGAAATGCAATGGGGTCCCCTTCACCCACATCTGTGAATGGAAGAGGCGCTCCCCCTATTCAGGATCTACTGATTCTTCTGGTTGAATTGTTGCGGTCACGACAATGGAAGTGGGGTCTGTGTCAATGATTTGTTTGTTTTCAATATTTTCTAGATTAGATTCCAAATCAGGGTTCGGCTCCGTGTCTTTGACCTCGACCACCAATGACTGTTTCGAGCGACATTCATCAGTGTTATGCCAGGGGATTTTGTGGAAGTCACACCACTTCCCAATGTCATTCTTCGTCTTCCCTTTACCATATTTTTTCCTATGTCTTGGACTGGTTGTCTAGAGGTTGTTGGTTAGGGCCATCTCTACCGTGCTTTGGTTGTTGCAGATTTGCAGACCAAAATTCCCATTTATTCTGGTGCCTAAATTTCTGCTCGATTTTGACAACATATTGATAGACAAATCCCAATGATGAGATGTTTAGGAAATCCATTTCGGGTTGGATGTACCTATGCAGAGCCCCATGATATTTTAGAACCAGATGCCGCTTGGAGTCCTTGATACCCAGTTTGGTGCACAAGGTATGGAAAGTATTTGTGAACTCCGACACTGTTTGACTCTACTCTTGCCACAGTGTGGTCCATCTCGTGTACTGGTATTCATAGTTATTAACAATATAGTACTATTCTTTGACCGCATCCACAAAAAAATCCCAAGTGGGCTTGGCCCCTAATCTGAAAAGATCTTTTGCACGACAATGGTTGAGTTATTAAGCATGTGTTATTTAACCAATTAGGAAGCTTAATGAAAGAGGAAGAAATGATGAGAAAACATAACAACCATATAGACATATACAGATCTGAAATGAAGCATAAACAACAACAAACCATGAACACCAATGTGATAACGAAGTTTGACAATCTCGCCTACATCTCTTGGCCTTTGTCTCAGTGGGTGAGGCTTTCTTATTTCTGTTCAAATCTCAATAAGTACATCACAGAAGTGCCATAAGGTTACAAAACTAATCTGATCTTGTTCTACCATATCTCTAGAACCCAACAGTAGAAACAAAACTCAAGTCGAATGATCGGAGCTCCCAGAAATGGCCCACAAAGGTGCGCTCCTCAACAACTTCTCTGCATAAAAATGGCTTTGGCTTGGCAAATATTTAGCATAAAACTTCTCTGAATCTCCCCCCATAGCCTCAAGAAGGCGTGGTTTATATAGATATGAAGTTGGTAACCATATCCCAACTTCCCCCCAATATCTGGCCTAAAAAAGGGCCCAATATCCCCCCAAAAGGGCAAAAAATCTCCAAATATGCATATAAATCAATAAAAAATCCATATTCCAAAGTAAAAAAACCCACTTTGCACATATATAGGGCACAACCCCTTATGAGCTAGCCATTGGTTGTATAGGAGGTGGCCATGTGGCCAGGCACTAACACCTGGCGGGCTATCTCCCAACTTCTCGGCTCTGGGTCATATGCGAAAGGCCATATGGCCTAGCCCTAGTCCTCCATGCCCTTTCCTCCGGTGTATCCCCCTCTATGCAACAACCCCTAGTCTTGTGGCATGGCCCATGTGGCCATGCGCCCAAACTCCACGCCACATTCTGGTTCGTTGGTCTTGGATCCTAGCCCGCGGTCGGACCGGGCTGGTCCCCGCTGACCGGGGCTATCCCCCCAATCTATGCCATAGTCAACTTATACCAATTATGTGCCGAATCTGCAACAAGTATCACGTGCAACCCATATGGTTAGCACCCAGTTTTTAATTCATTGACACCT
Source organism: Picea sitchensis (assembly GCA_010110895.2). NCBI lineage: Eukaryota > Viridiplantae > Streptophyta > Pinopsida > Pinales > Pinaceae > Picea > Picea sitchensis. The sequence goes on along the minus strand of SNQJ01S0099349.1, from coordinate 6,939 downwards.
GAGGAGGTCGGAGGTTCGAACCTCCCGACCTAACAATTTTTTACCTAGCCGTCATTGGGCATCCTTAGGGTGCCACATGGAACCACTTGATTGGGCCACGTGGTGACCTAAGATTATACCACATCATCAAACCGTATGCCTAGTCACACTTCCACTTGTCCGACACGTCAACAGTCCGTACGCCCAGTCACCCTGCCATGTGTCAGTCTATATGCCCAGTTACATGCCCAACTATTGTCCGTATGCCACATGTCCATCTACGATAGGGACACATCACTATACGTACTGCCACGTGTCATCCGTACGATGACATGTGTCAAATCGCACAATGCCAACTCAGCCCGAAAGTGACGAAACTGAGTGACACATGTCACCTCCTGGTGATGCCACATCAACATGATGACATCATCATGATGTCATGCTGACGTGTGCTGATGTCAACATTGACTTTGACTTGGTTGACTTTTGACTTTTGCATGTTTGGCAAAGCGAACAGATCATGATAACTTGAGAATACAATGTCCATTTGAGCCCATTCATGTTGTGTCGGGTTTGTATCGACGAGGCCTACACACACTTCCATTTTGAAGCCATTCCGAGAACTTTGATTTTTAGGCCTTTCTGAGCCCCATCAAGCTCCTGGATCTGATTCTGGATCACACCTCCCCACTAAAGGACCTTTTGGTACCCAAAAGGTTACTGACCAATCATCAAGCTCGGGATAGGCCACTCGTCTTGTTCCCTGTCTCTGAACACTGTTCTGTGCAGATGTCTCATCAAGATCAACTGTAACACAATCATGATAACTGACAGCATATTGTTAGCCATTTGAACCCTGTCACATCTTACTGAAGACACTATCATCCATGTAGACAACATTACTAATGATAGCATAAAAAATATGACTGCAAGTGAGATGATATGTTTGTAATATTTGCACGACATTAGCTTATCTTGAAGCAAACTGTGATTGATTTTCCATTCTACAATAATCTCCTGTTCTTACTTAAGATCTATTACTTGATTTGAAACAATTATAGGTTTGTTGCTTGCTTGAAATTCCTTCTTTAATTGTTCCATTGTTTGAAGAGTTTTATTTGCCTTTACATGATGAGAATGAACAACATATTCTTGACATGCTTTGGTTAATTGATATTGATTCTTTGCCCTGTAGAAGATTGCTTTACGATCATATAAGTATGGACTACCTAAGACCATTCCACATTCACTTAGTGGCACTACATCACATGTTACCTCGTCCACATACTTAGATGAAATTGCAAATTTTAATGTGCACTGCTTGGTTATGTGCATTTGATGATTGTTTCTTATCCATTTAAGTGTGTAAGGCTTATGATGCATTTGTGTTTTTAATCCCAATTGCTTAACCAATTCCTCTGAAATTAAGTTAGATTGAGGTCCACTATCTATCAATGTGTCAACCTTAGTGTGTCGCATGATGACCCTTATGTGAAACAAGTTACTTCTACAATCAATTCTTTCAACAATTTTACCTATCATACCCACCGATGAGACTTTGGATTCGTCACCTAAATCTGATCCCAAGTCTGTGGGTCATGTTGTTGCTGCAACTGTTTGCCTCCATTTCTTTTCATTGAATCACTTTGGCCTCTTCTCGGGATGCAATTTCCAACAATGGTCCTCATCATGCCCCTATTTTTTGCAATGCTTGCAATATGGCTTCTCATCCTTTCTTGTCACTGCATATGACTTCTTTCCATGCTACTTCCTTTTGTCCTCTTTCCTCGAAGATGATTCCTTTGATACACCAACCTCTATTTTCCCTACTTCAATGTATGTCGCTTGAACATGAACCTCATAAATATTAGTTGGTCCAAACATGAATACAATATTTCGAATATGTGCAGGTAAACCTCCGATATACTTCATAAGAGTTTCTTGGGTATGTAAACAAATATCTAACATCAATGCCATTTTTTGAAAGACATCTATGTATTCTTGCATTGTTTGTCCTTTTCTTAGTTTTAAATATTTCCATTCAATTAACGCTTTCTCTTTATAACCCAAAGGATAGAATTGTTTTCTAAGTACCCAAAGGATAGAATAAAACTTTACCATGATGGAAATACATTACCCACTTGTTGCATGCCATTTTGCAACTTACTTTGCCACCAGATGAGTGTTGTGCCTGGAAGTCTCAATGATGCCAATTTGATTTGTGTGGCCTCATCCTTGATTTGTTGCACATTGGAATAAACCTCCATCTGTCTGACCCAATTGTCAAGTCTCTCTGCATTAACTTCACCATCATACATGGGTAATTCAAATTTAACATCAAGTTTTAATAATGACATTTCATTCTTATGTTTATGAACATGTTTCTTTGGATTGGATTTAGAACTTGAACTTGAAGGAGAAGGAGAAGATGGAGGTGAATGAGGAATTTGAGGAGGATCCTCTTCTTATTTACTTTTTCCCTTTGAAAATTCACCAAGAAATGGTCTCTTTCATTCAAAGTAATCTTCATACAAAACCTTCATCATCTCCGACATGGTGAAGAAAGTTTTTCGAAACTCTTTCTAATCCTGAGAAAGTCCTTGTTTCGATGCCATTTTCTTGCTGTGGGAAGTTGTCTTTCTCAATCCAATTAATGGATTCTCTTCAACAAGCTCGCCTTCACCACGTAGTAGATTTTCCTTGGTTAACATGCAAAACTCAAATCCAAACGTCAACTAGCTCTGATACCACTTGATCCGAAAAGATCTTTTACACGACAATGGTTGAGTTATTAAGCATGTGTTATTTAACCAATTAGGAAGCTTAATGAAAGAGGAAGAAATGATGAGAAAACATAATATCCATATACACATATACATATATGAAATGAAGCATAAACAAGAACAAACCATAAACACCAATGTGATAACGAAGTTTGACAATATCACTTACGTCTCTGGGCCTTTGTCTCAGTGGGTGATGCTTTCTTATTTCTGTTCAAAGCTCAATAAGTACATCACAATAGTGCCATAAGGTTACAAAAATTATTTGGTCTTGTTCTATTAGATCTCTAGAACCCAATAGAAGAAACGACACTCAAATCGGATGACCGGAGCTCCCAGAGATGGCCCACAAAGGTGTGCTCCTCAACAACTTCCCTGTATAAAAATGGCTTTGGCTTGGAAAATCCTTAGCATAAATCTTCTCTGAATCCCCCCCCATGGCCTCAATAAGGCGTGGTTTATATACATCTAAAGTTGGTAACCATCTCCCAACTTCCACCCAAGATCTGGCCTAAAAAAGGACCCAATATCCTCCCAAAAGGACCAAAACTCTCCAAATCTGCATATAAAATCAACAAAAAAATCCTTATTCCAAAGTCAAAAAACCCACTTTGCACATATATAGGGCGTAGCCCCTTATGCACTGACCACTGGTCATATGGGAGGTGGCCAGGTGCTAACACCTGGCGTGCTAGCTCCCCACTTCTCGGCTCTGGGTCATATGCGAAAGGCCATATGGCCTAGCCCTAGTCCTCCGCGCCCTTTCCTTTGGTGTAGCCCCCTCTATGCAGTAGCCCCTAGTCTCGTGGCATGGGCCATGTGGCCATGCGCCCAAAATCCACGCCACATTCTAGTTCGTTGGTCCTGGATCGTAGCTTGCGGTCGGATGGGGTTGGCCCCTGCCGACTCGGGCTATCCCCCCAATCTCCGCCACTCTCAAATTATAACAATTATGCGTCGAATCTCCAACAAGTAACACGTACAACCCGTATGGTTAGTTCCGAGTTGTTATGTCGTTGGTGCCCGAGGAGGTCGGAGGTTCAAACCTCCCGGCCTAACAAATTTTTACCCAACCATAATTGGGAATTCGCAGGGTGCCACGTGGCACCACCTGATTGGGCCATGTGGCGAGCCAGGATTGGACCACATCGTCAAACCGTACACCCAGTCACCCAGCCACCTGTCCGACATATCAGTAGTCTGTATGCCTAGTTACCCTTCCATGTGTCAGTTCATATGCCCGGTCACTTGCCTAGCTGTTGTTCGTACACCATGTCTCCATCCTCCATAGGTCCACGTCACTGTACAAACTGCCACGTGTCATCCGTATGGTGACACATGTCAAATCCGTATAGTGCCAACTCAACTCGAAAGTGACGAAACTGAGTGACACATGTCACCTCTTGGTGACGCCACATCAACATGATGATATCGTCATGATGACATCATCCTGACGTGTGTCGATGTCACCTGTCATACATGCTAACGTCAACATTGACTTTGACCTGGTTGACTTTTGACTTTTTTCATGTTTAGCAAAGCGAACAGATCACGATAACTTGAGCATACGACTTTCGTTTGAGCCCGTTCAAGTTGCATTGGGTTCGTGTCGACGAGGCCTATGCACACATCCATTTTGAAGCCATTATGGGAACTTTGATTTTTAGGCCTTTCTGAGCCCCATCAAGCTCTTGGATCTGATTCTGGATCAACCCCATATATTACAGATTCTTCTGTGGAACTTTTCTCCCAATAAATTTCCCACCAATGTTTGACATGGGGGAGATCCTTGAGGAGTGTGAAGGTGATATTTTCCCTGTCGGAAAAAAAATTGAACAGAGAAATAACCTTCTAATAGATTTAACCATTTTTCTAGGGCATCCACATGTATTTGACCTTCAAACATGGGAATATCAAAATTAATTTGTACCTTGGAGAGGTTCTTCCAAAATGGCCGCTTGATGAAGATGTGCCTATTGCTATCGACAGGTGTTGAAGAATGTGTGCAAAATTCTCCATCATTTTGTCTCTCTATCGCACGAGAGCTTGCTCAAGCAATAGGTTTATAGAATCTTCTACTCCACCATCTTTCTTTTCTTTCGCCATCAAGGTTTTCTTGGGTGTGTGAGAGTGATTGTCCTCAAGAGAGAAAAACTCGAGACCCAACTGGCTATACTCAGACCTCGTCAAGGACATGCGCTGAAAAACGATCAAGAGCAACCTGCTCTGATACCACTGATCTGGATTATGTTCAGAACAAAATGAAAGCAAAGAAATTACAATGAAATACTAATGAAAATTTCCAGAAATATAGAAACACAACAATACTTGATTTCTATTATAGAAAGAATTGTAAAGAAACTATAAAAATAGAGAGTGCAAGACTCGCTACAATGGTGGCAGCTTTATCTTTGAGAAGAGATGTGATGTCTACGCTCATTTAAAAGAAGATAATTACAATGAGGATCTTAAATCCTTTTTTTGTTAAACAAGAATTCCAAAACCCTAGACATCCAAAAACCTAACCCTAGGAGATGAAATGCCAAAAGTCATGTGGGCCCCGTTTGGGTAAGTTAGTACATTAATTTCTCGGGTTCGTAACTTTTGCATATGATCTTCGTTTTAGGCACGTGATAGCTCGTTGGAAAGGTATTTTCGAGAAATACACATTACACTATAAAAATCTGGCTTCATCTACAATTTGACTATGGTGATTCAAATGACATTTTTTAGGGCCCCAAAATGGCCCTAGAAGGACATCAAGATGTGTTGACATGAAAACATACAAAATAAGCCAGTTGGATTAGGTGGGAGGCCACCAGTATCCACCTGGAATATGTGTAATGATCCACACAACCTCAGAAGTGTAGAACCCACAATTACAAAGAAGTACAGAAGAACGCGATGAACAAAAAATTGTCAAAAAAAGCTAGTTGGAACAAGTGGGTGGCCACCAATATCCACCTAAATCATGTATATACTAGGGTTATGTTTTCTTCCCTTACTCTCATGATTAGTTTTATTTATAAGAGTTTCTTTTACTTCCCATTACAAGGTGCATTAATTTTCCTCACACAAGGATCCATGGAAGAAATTGGTAATAAAATTATTTGTGAAAAAATTGTTAACATATAAATATATTAATCATAAATAGGCATTTATGTATAAAAATTTGGCGTAGGCTAAAGGCCAAACGAAACCGGCCTTTGCCGGCAGCCCTTTTCCGTGTCCGGACTCCCGTCCCCTATCACGTCAGAGCTCCGGCCGGTAACCTCGCCATCTTAATGTATCATCAGCCATGTATCATCCGCGGCCAGCATGTACCATCCGACATGCACCATCGGACATCTTGAATTTTGAATTTATTAAAGGCGCGTTCAGATTTGAATTTGAATCTTCCGCCCAAAATGTATTTTGAATTTTGAATTTGAATCTTCTGCCCATCGGACATGTACTACCTTCTTTTTACTGGCTTTCATCCTCTTCTTAATCCCCGGAGTTCAATCTCAGGAAGTTGGTAATACATCTCGTATCCTTTAAATATTTTTTTTTTCTTTCCGAAATCTTCAGAGAGAAATTTGCAGAAATTGATCTAAAACTCCATTTTGTTGGTGTGAAACGACAGAGGACGAGAGCGAGTTCCAGTACAAAGAGGGACCGAAGGGACCTGAACACTGGGGAGAGCTCAAGGAGGAATGGAAGGCCTGCGGGAACGGGACACAACAATCTCCCATCGATGTGGTGAAGAGACACGCCAAAGTTTGTCCGGACATGGGCGGCCTCCGCAGATTCTATCGCCCTGCAAACGCAAGTCTCCTCAACAGGGGCCACGACATCATGGTCAGTAATGAAACCTTCGTTTAAAGCTTTTGTTATCTAGAAAGGTTCCAGGTTCGATTCTCTCTTACGCCTATATGTGTTGCATCAGCTGAAATGGCCGAAAGGCGCCGACAGTATTGAGATAGATGGAAAAAGATTCACTCTCAATCAATGCCATTGGCACACCCCGACCGAGCACACTGTAGACGGAAAACGATACAATCTCACAACCCTATTTCGATCCCTGCTACACTAAACGATCTTTTGCGATTTAGGTGTTGCTGAAGGGTTTGCATTGAAACAGGCATCCGTTAGAAGTCCATCTGGTGCACCAAGCAGAGGACGACGAAATCACTGT
>SNQJ01S0099348.1:14270-31036 GCA_010110895.2 Picea sitchensis | reverse complement strand
GGGAGGATAACCATCATTCCTCCCAACCACCCAAGATAAACCTAATTGACAATATGATTAACTTATATAACATGATTAGAAACAATATGCTTTTATTTTATATAATTGAAACAATTATTTTGTATTGAGTCAAAAGGCGATAACATAACCCTTATTACAAATAGTACAAAATTTGGGCATAATGTGATCAATAACAAAAGAGTTTAGAAGTTTTGTATTCAAACTTAACAATGTTATCTAGGTCTTTTTCTTTCAATATTGACTAGAGTTTTCTCTACTATATTATCTTAAAAGTAACAACCAATGTAAAAACATCATTTACATTTCAAATAGATTTTAACACTGATCTCAAGCACTGGCTATAGATTCCATATGGATTGTAAATCTTGAATTATCTATTGTTTCCTCCATAGGTCCAAGGGCATGGCAGGGAAAGGGTACCAACAGTTCAACTAGAATGTTAACAAATGACAATAGATGTACAACCGATTGTCCAACACATTAGTTGTTGCTTATAGCTCTATAGTGTTGGCTTTAAGTATTGAAATTGAGGATTGAACTTTGATTTCCATTCTCTTAGATGTTGCAAATGGGATTGAGATACTTGAAGATCAGTAGGAGGAGTTGGAAGCTTAGAAACTAAGCGTGAGTAAGAGGCACAATCATCCAACACTAACTGCATTTCTTGAGCCACTAATTAAATTGTTGATTTATTTATGCTCTCACAACTTTGGGTGGTCCATCTAAGAAGCCTAAGTTCCTCTACCACTTTGCACTTGAAACAACAAGGGTCCATGCTGAGAAATATGGGGGGGAAGCATGAGGAGCATCCATTGCACTAGTTCTAGAGAACCCTGTCATAAAAATGGGGGCAAGGAGAATGCTTCTAGAGTAAGAGGGTTTCTTGCAGTACGATGAAGGATGGTTAAAAGTCTAGAAAAGACACCTGCCAAGGAAAAGATTTTCCTTCAAGCTTATTGTCATGACTGTTACAAGTGTTAGGCTAAGTAGAGAAAAGGCTACTGCAAATATGGTTGGAGAAAGAAAGAAGAATGAAGACACCTAGGCTAAGGGGCATAATAAGGAGGCAACCTCTTGTTGCATGCGTGGAGGTGATAGAGGGAAGAAGGAGCCTTGAATACCCTCCAATTTCAATAAATTGAATTGACATGCATTGATGAGGGGGATCGATGGGAATCCACCCTCCCTTTTGTCCAAATTTTTGAATGGCTTCATGGGATAAATTCTAGGAGCATAGAGGTCCCCTCTGTATCAACCTTTTTCCAACATCCCTTTTGTTTGAATATGTGTAATAATTGTCTAGTGACCACATTTTGTGTTGTACAACTTGACATTATGATGATTTCCAAAGCATTGTTATGATGCATTTGTATACACAATGAGGCATCATTAGGCTATGTGAGAACTCAAATATCCTACATTATAGACTTAATATTCTTAATTAAATCACTAATTCCTAAAAGTGAGTTTATCCTGCATTCATCAAGGGATTTGTTCTTCCATCCCTCAAACCTATATAAGAGAGGTTTTGTAGGCTCAAAAATGTACTTCTCCATATTTGAGAGTGCTCATGCCATTGTATTGGGAGATTTGTTGAATAATAGAAGGCCTAGATTTTGTGGATTTTTCCTCACCTTGGGGTCTTACCATATGAACCTTATAGTTTTCTGATGATTTCTATTTGATCTACTTATATTTGATGTTTTTCATAGGAGTTTAGACCATATTGGTGGTGTCCATATATACTCCTTCATTTTCCATCTTGCCAACTTTTGAGTTGTTTGTCTTGTAAACATGATAAAAGTGAGTTTGGGAAAAGTGTTGGACTCAGAATTTTGATCTATATATGAACTTGGCTAAAATAGGGGATGCATTTCCCCCCTTTTTTCTCATTTCATTGATGATCAATGAGGAATATCCAATCACCATGATGGTATCTCTAGTAATCTTGGAAAGAAAGTTTAAGCCTTGGTAGACTCTCACCACTTTCACCTCATTATTGGTGGCTTCCATAATTCCCCATGCAAACCGAATTTCTTTGTGTCCTCTGGATCAAAAATGAATCCCCTTGCACCTACAACCCTAGGATTTCCTTTGGATGCTTTTTCAAAGAGAGGGAGAATTGTTCTCTTTCAATCCTCCAATTGTCCAACTTTTCTCTCTTCACTTGTAAATTCCAATGATCTATTCTCCTTGGTTGTTAAACTATCATGTTTGCACTAAGGGGAGATGATTCGAAGAGATTTTGGAGCCATATTTTCTCATAGAATCATATAAATGCATCTTATCTTTCCTTTCCCTCTTATTTTGATAGATTCTTCCAATATTCCACAAGTTGTTGTGACAATTTCAAGGGGAGAGTGTTATTTTTGTTGATGTTTGGTATCCGCGGGAGGAACTTTCCCTCCTAGATGACCTTTCTCATATAGGGATAAGATTTTGGAAGCAAGAGATCCATTGGATAGAGGTTGAAACACCCCATAAGAGAATTCGTCCTAGAAGAATTAGAATATTGAAGTGGCACCTTTTCAGAGAAGAAGTCAACCAATTCTAGTGGCTTGGAAGACTATAAATAGAGGATGTCTTGGATAATTTGTTCACTCACTCACACTCCCTCATCCACCTAGAAGAAAGGCGCAAGTTTGGAGAAGATGATGCAATAGATGCAATGACTCAGTTTCTTCTTGTTCAGTCGTTTTGTGTCTCTCTCTTGTGTGTTACCTTGGTATAGAGATGTTGTTGCAGCTGTGGTGGCGTTTTTGGATGAGCTAGCCTTTGAGCTAGGGTTTATCTATTTTGGACTTGCTTTGTGAACATAATATACCTAAGAAAGGTTGATGGGTTTTTCCCCCATTTGGGGTTTTCCCAGGATAATTTTGTTTTGTTCTTTTGTCTCTGTTTATGGTGATACTACTCAATATATGATAAAAAAATTAATGTTAAAGAAGTAAAAGAACACTACTACTCTATAAGTAAAGAAACACTAATAGGTTATGGGTCCACTCCACACTGTCGTTGCGCATCAATCCTTGTCAAGCTCATTGAGCACTAACCCCAAAGGCGTTGGGATCTTTCTTTACATAGAGCAGTGTGCCCTACCCTAGCACACCTCATGAAACCCTCAGACTGCAATTTGGTGAAGTTTGGAAAATTCAAAGTTTTTCCAGTGCTAGGGTTTATGTTAGTGAAAATGTCAACCAACATGAGAGTTGAAGATAGATTGGATGGAGCAGATTAACTTCAGATCCTGGAAGCACATAGTTCTTCTCATTCTAGAAGAAAATGATCTATTAGATTACGTCAAGGAAACACTTCCAGAACCTGAAGATGAAGAAGCCAGAGCAAAGAAAGGAAAGGGGAAAAAGGTATCCCGAAGAAGTCTAAGAGGCCACATCATAGGAAGGATGAGTCAAAGATCAGATGCTACACCCATAAGGAGATGGGACATTATGCATCACAATGTCCTCTTAGACATGAGAAGGGAAAGAAGAAGCACCATGCACATGCAACATATACTGAAGAGAAGAAATCAAAGGATCAATAGTTTGTCCTTTAGCAAGTAGTGCTTCCAAGCACATGACCGTGGAAAAGGAGAAACAATAGAAGACAACTTAAGTGGAACAACAACAACTAGACTCTAGGTTTGCATATCAGGTTTGATATTTTATTTAGAGTTCTATTATTTCTATTGTTATCAAATGTTTAGTAACACTTGAATATTAATAACCATTCAGTAAATGCTCATTCTTTGCAGATGAAATTAATCTCCTCTAGGAGATGTTCTTGGTTATTGACCTTGTTCCAGGCAGGATATCTTGTAAAGTCCATGGAGGTTACCATGGAAATGTTGTTGTTGTTTCTTGTTCTGGGCAGGTCACGGGTGATAGCTCTGAGAGGGAGATATAATGGATATTGCAAGAGGAAACAAATTAGATGGTCCCTAGTCAAGACATGGAGCAGACTATCCAGATATAGAGTTGTGTACAGAACCTTACACATCCATGTAACGAAGAAGATGAAGTCAAAACCTTTTGGAAAGAAGGGTACCTTTGTGAAATACAAAGTATCTCATATGGATATTGATGGTGAGGAGAATAAGGCTCCGAAGATGACCATGTAGATTTCTCTAGTTCAGTTGATCACTCTTCAGATCATCAAGAAGAGTCAGTAGAGCCAAAAGGGTCTACCCATAATCGTTGTAGTGACCAATAAGAGACCAGCAGGGTCCTGTGATACTTTGCAAGATACAAAGTGCATGAAGTTATATGTCATAGATTAGCCATATCATGAGGAGGATCAGATGGATCCACCAGTGGTGAGGCAGGTGGCCCCACCTAGTACCAACTTAGAAGGAGCTAGAGTTCAAAGGGAGTCATCCCTCTGGATCCAGTAGGGAGGAGCAACTCCCAATATAGTCCATAGGATATCAGGCTTCAGAGGAAGTCAACAAGATGCAGCGGAAGCAGGTGGCTCTGGAGATCATATAGACTCAGAGGGAGTCAAGCTTCAGAGGGAGCATGCAGACTCAAAGTGAGCCTGATATTAGAGAGAGTCAGTGACTTAGAGACTTTCATTCAGAAAGTATTCCTCCTCATATTCATATGGGAGAGAGAGACGTCTTCCAGGAGTGATAGACAAGTGTTATGAGTTGAGGAGGCTAGATCATAGCTTCATAGGCTTCTAGGAGATGTGAGATATCCTGGGAGGATTCCCTTGTTTCAATAGATGTTTCTACATGATGAGCACTCAACACACCCTAAAAAAGAGTCTATGACCATTTCCTTTTTGGGTACCACTCGATATTTTGCATTGATTGTTTTCACGTCAGTATAAAATTGATACCTTCGCTTATCTTATTTGTTTCATGATTGAATTAATTAAAGATTACTTGAACATACAACAAAGAGTCATCTTAACTCTGAAAGAGACTTAACTACTGCTCAAGGAATCGATGACCTAGAATTTTTCCCGAATCGCTTAAGAAGTTTGGCATCGGTGAAGGTTAAAGGTGGCGAAAACCGTTTGAGAAGTCAAAATAGCTGAGTGTCGACCTTCATCTGCGTCGGTCGATGAAAGTGTTTATTTTCTGCGAATAAGCCCCGGCAAGGATTGTGTCGAAGACCGATCCATTCGGCTTCGGAAAATAAATATAACAACAAACACCGCGCAAATGGAAAGTGACATTGCCGACCCTGGATACAATTTCGACGTCGAAAAAGTTACAACGTGTTAACCCACAAAGAAAACCATGCATTATTTTTACTTTTCCCAACGCCATCCAAGCATCGGGAGCCATTGTACCTAACCCATTATGTGCTTTCGGCGCGTATGAGGTCCCCAAGTGCATTTCCTACCCGCTAGTTGGGTGCTCTCTTTATGTTTATTTATTTTAATGACCCCGGTTAATAACGCCATGTTAACATCAACCGATATCAGAATTTTTAACAGAGAATACATCAACGTATTCACAAATGCAATGATAAAAATTATAAAATCCCATGATGAGCGCGAAGAAATTTAAATAAGAAGACACGTTTAATTCACATCTAAAAGGAGCATGATACATTCAAAACACTTTCAAATTCTTCATACAATCAAAACTCCCGCCAGACTTGGTTTACATACAAGTAGACAACCTCGATGACCCAGCTAACCGGCCCGGACGCATTAAGAATATGAAACCCTTACAAAAGAGAGAAAAAATTGTCAAGCGACACTTCTAAGGACGCAAGGCAAGAACCTGCCCACTATGTATCTCATATGCGTTGGTCCTCTCTCAGACCATCCTTCGCACCTTGTAATGTCTTCTGCTCCTCTTTCGTTGTCATCCTCTGCACCTCGCGTAATTTCACAATTGTATCTTGCGTTTCTCAAAGCCGTCTCTGGAGCCAAACTGTGTTACCTTCGCGACCCTACGACACTGATACCTCTTAGTTCTTCGTCGCCAATTGGCTCTGTAACTCTCTATTCTCTTGGTAGAGTTTATCTATTGCAAGTTTGACCCGCTCTAACTGTTGAGCGGGACTCTCAACGGGAAGACCCTGTGCTTTTTCCCTTTCCTTTTGTCTCCCGCTTCCTCTACCTGTAGTCCCAACCTACTCCGACCAGTTGGTCAACATCGCAGACCCCTCAGGGGCTAGACATGCAATCAGCTCGGCCGAGAGGTGGTCCTCCTCTCCTTTTCCCGTATCTTTCCTAGGCCTTCCTCTTCTCTGTGGTTTCTGCTCCTGAAAAGGCACGTTTCCCAGCATACCTCTCTCAGACATACCTTTTTCCACCCCAATCTTCGTTGGGAATGCCGACATCGTCTCTAAGAAAGACCCTGTACCTCATGTTGGAGTTTTAAGGACACGGGGAGCTAATAAGAAAGAGTCTTAGGCACGCTGGGGCTCAGACTTGGCACTTTGGCTGCCTCGCAGATCCCGTCCCGTGTTTGAAGGGGATCCCATAATGCACTAGCATAGGGACTTGGGTGTCTGCAAGTGATAAAGGACTACTACGTGGAACTTTTCCAAGATAAACTCACTAGACCATAATTCCATAGAATATAAGCTTGACATATGCGTAGAATTCCCCACAGAACTCCTGGAATTTATAGAGAAACAAAGGAGCGAAACAGAGAATGCCAATAAAACACTCGCGCCTTGTGACATGATGTTTTGAAGACTCGATGTGCCACATTTGCTCGACGGATGTAATCCAGAACATGTAAACATCACCGATCAGAGTTGCAGGGAACATGCGATACGATCCTTCCGATTTTTTTAAACTTCTGAACCTCCGATTTTGATGAATGATGTCTGACACGCTTGATGATACGGATTCTGGAGGCATTTAACGACTTTCTCTTTACGGTATCCAACCTTTTGGGAGCATACATGCGCACACTCGTCTCTGGCGTCTCCTTTCGGCCCCAAAGGTCAAGTGATTACTATGACGGTTTAGACACTCATGTCCATCGTACTTGATTTTCCACCCTATGTCACGCTGACATAATTCATTTAAACCAAAGAGGAGCAGCGGCTTCGTCTAGGTAATCACAGGTCATTCGAAGGAGCGACTGGGATCATGTAAGTATTAAACGACTGAGACTAGCGAGCTACACAGGTACGCATTAATATTTTCGGTTTTTTATGTATTATCATAGGTTGTTTAATCGCTAAACTACCTCTACCTTGATTGCAGGAAAAATCCTCGTGACTACCGAACAAATATCATCCTGTGGCCTCACTGAAAAACTCGAAAGAAATATCGAAGCTGAATTGTCGGAGCAATGAAGGATTCTGGGATCCCCGAGTTCGTCACCCCTGATGAATCTACCGACCTGAGTGATGTGTTCAAGTTGTATGTCGAACAAGACTCGCTATGGATTGAAGAGTTCGTGAAGATAACCAATGCAAGACCAAGGCAAGTGAAACAATTCGCAGAACAGCCGATCAGAGCCCGAACCATGCTTCGACAATTGAACGTCAATTTGGTAAAATACCGAGCGCATGCAATAGATATCAGAGGAGTATATGCAAACCCAATGGAACATTACAGATTCCCATGGGCTCAAAACTGTGAAGATATGTTTATCAGTTGGTCTGAATATGTAAGAAGTCACCCTTTCCAAGAAATATCTCGGGTGGATTGTTAAAGAAACTGTTTGATGATAATGCCATGTGGAAATTTTTGTTTGGCTCAAACTATATTTAGCCGTTAATTACAGTTAAACTTTATATTATAAATAGAGACATCAACCAATGAACAAGGGTCGATGGTTGTTGTAAGAACTCTTTCTTTTTGGTTGTTAAGAATTATTTTGAGGCTGCTATGAATTGAGAAGTCCTTCTAGACCAAAGACACTCTATTTTCATCAGATGTATGTGATTGGACTTGGAGAAGAACTACTTCCTATCCTGCTCCATGAATGATGCAGTAAATGAGTAAGAGCAATTAATTATGTTGTCAAGTTATCTGGTGCAATGATTTGATGTTCTTTGCTTTAATGATGAAGATAAATCGTTGTGTTATTATGTGATGAATGTTATGGTAGATGAATTATTTTGCTTACCGTGACCTTGATTACATATGCATTTTCTTTCGATTAATTAATTTTCTCAGATAGTAATTGGATGCTCATTTGGTTAATGTATTAGTACTAGGCCCTTTGGCATAGAATCATTGTTTGCATGTTTGAGCAATGGGTTATCCCAAGCTCAGCCTCTTCACAGTGGTTAAAACTCAATCCTGTTGCTTGTCAAGTTGGTTTATACTGGCTTGCATCTCTCATATCAGCCCCACCCAAGAGAAAATACAAAAAAGAACAGTCCTAACTGAAGGAAGAGCCTTCACAAGAAAACACAAAGCCCATCGATAAATTGGTCGGATCACAAGATCTAGAGAACCATCCCATCTTAAATGTTGCAGAGTCTAATTGGGCCTTGGTGTCAGGTTTGGTTCCTACTGTTGATTCAAGGGATTTAAGCCCCATCAACACTACAATGACAGAGGAGGAAGCCAATCAGAAGGACTAGGATATGGATTTTTCCTTAGTTCTGAGACTAGAAGGGAAGTCAGTGGTGACTCCCAAGTTGATCTATAAGATCAAGCATGTTGTAGATGGCAGCATAGAGAAGTACAAAACAAAATTTGTGGCTAGAGAATTCTCTCAAAAAGAGGGAGAAGATTCTGACGAGACACTTGCTTTAGTAGCCAAAAGAAGTGTACATAGAGAAACCACAAGATACATGAGAAGGAGTCTCATGTTTGGAAATTGAAGAAGGTTGTGTATGGGCCTAAGAAGGCACCCAGGGCATGATATACTAGATCATACAGTTATTTGATGAGCTTGGAGATTGTTTCTCATTGATCCTATATGTGGATGACCTGTTTCTGACAAGGGATGAGAAGCTCATAGTTGGGTGCAAAAAGGGAGCTCGATTCAATGCTCAAGATGAAGGATCTAGGCCTGATGCATTACTTCTTGGGATTGGAGGTGTGGTAGAGATCAGATGAGATTTTCCTTAGCCAAGGAAAATATATTGTTGAAATCCTGCAGAGATTCGAGATGATGGAATACAATTCCATGACCACGCCCATGACGATAAATCTAAATCTCTTGAGTGATTCATCTTCATATTTGGTGGACCCCACGATGTACAAACATCTGATTGGATCCTTGATGTACCTAGTTAATACCAGACCAGACATATGCTTTGCAGTGAATTCCTTGAGTTAGTACATGGTTGAACTTAGACATGTACATTGGTTGATTGCAAAACACATGTTGAGATACCTATGTGGTATGATTAGATATGGATTGAGATATGTCTCGGGTGGAGATGTGAAGCTGCAGGGATATACAGACTCTGACTAGGCAGGGAGTGCAGTGGACCAGAAGAGTAATTTTGAATGTTGCTTCAGTTTGGGATCAGGTATAATCTCATGGTTGAGCAGAAAGAAGACATCAGTGGCACTCAGTACATCAGAGGCAGAGTATATTGCAGCTAGCATGGCAAACCGTGAAGCAGTGCGGATTTGGAAGATGCTTGCAGGGATATTTGATCTAAGAGTTGGAGCCAAATTTGATACATTGTGACAATCAAATTTGCTTGATGCTTACAAAGAACCTTGTATTTCATGACAGGTCTAAGAACATAGAGATCAAATATAATTACATCTGAGACATGGTGCAAAAGGGATCAATGAAGCTCCAGTACATATCCATAGATGAGAAAATTGCGAACATTCTCACCAAGATTTTGTCCAAGGTGATGGACAGATGAGTAGCATCAAGAAGATATTCTCCCAGATTGGTCATGTTGATTTGACCAAGGGAGAATGATACATTCAATCACAGGATTAGCCATGCTGATTTGGCTAGTGGTGAATGGCCCATGCATAGTCTTTCTCCTATTGGTCATGTTGATTTGGCTAGGAGTGAAAAATACTCGAGGTGCTCCAAAGACAAGTTTGGCATGATGCAGAATGTCCATCCTCGTTGAGAGGGAGGTGTGTTGTTTCTTCTCATGCCAGCTAACCCCTATGGCCAAGGGTTCCCTAGATCAGTCATGTGACTAAGGGGGTAATGCACTGTCAGACCTGATGAGAGAAGAAACATCACATGCATAGTCATTAGGAATATGGGAGTAGCTTTGTGCTACTGGATGAGACTATAAATATGGTTGATGGCATAGTGTAGTAGGTGTGTGCTACTAGCTTATTGTTGCATAGTTATAGAGACATCGACTATGATTATGGTTGATGGCATATTGTAGTAATTGTGTGTTACTAGTTGATTGTTGCATAATCATAGGTATGACTATGTATGATGGCATTGTAGTAGTTGTGTGCTACTAGATGATTGTTGCATAGTCATGGAGATGGCAGACTAGGATTATGGATGATCGAATATAGTAGTGGAAGTGTGTTATTAGTTGATTGATGCATAATCATAGAGATTGTTGTATTGTATGTTGATAGCTTGTGTAGCTATTAGTTGATTGCAGTGGAGACTGTGTGTCTCTAGACAGTAGTTGTGTGCTACTGTAGTGGATGTGTTCCACTAGCAGTGATTATGTGTCACTAGATAGTAGTTGTGTGCTACTAGGAGTGCTTGTGTACCACTGGATAGTAGTTGTGTACTACTACGGATCGACACATTCATGTTATATCGGATGGCATTGTAATAGATGTGTGCTACTAGTTGATTTCCATGGAGACTACCAAATCACATTGGGAGTAGTTGTGTGCTACTTGATTATAGAGACTGTGACATACAATTCGCGGTATCGATGGAATTGTAGTAGCTATGTGTTACTAGCGTATTGCAGAGTAGTTAGTGGACTACTAGATGAAGACATCATGAAAGATACCTCCCTAGCTAAAAGGGAGTGTTGATGTTTGGTAGCTGTGGGAGGAACTTTCCCTCCTAGATGACCTTTCTCATATGTAGAGAAGATTCCATAAGCAAGAGATCCATTGGACAGAGGTTGAAACGCCCCATAAGAGAAGTTGGCCCAGAAGAATTAGAATAATGAAGTGGCACCTTTCCAGAGAAGAATTCAACCCAGTCTAGTGGCCATGAAGACTATAAATAGAGGACGTCTTGGCTCATTTTTTCACTCACTCACACTCTCTCATCCACCCAGAAGCAAGGCACAAGTTTGGAGAAGATAATGTAGTAGCTGCAGTGACTCAGTTTCTTCTTGTTCAGTCTTTTGATATCTCTCTCTTGTGCGCTAATCCTTGAGGAGGTGTGCTAACTTGGTATAGAGTTGTTGCTGCAACTATGGTGGTGTTTCTAGTTGAGCTAGCCTTTGATCTAGGGTTTATCTGTTTTGGACTTTCTTTGTCAACGAAATATATCTAAGAAAGGTTGTTGGGTTTTCCCCCATTTGGGGTTTTCCCAGGACAATTCTCTTGTGTTCTTTTGTCTTTGTTTATGGTGATATTGCTCAGTATATGATAAAAAATTTAATGATAAATAAGTAAAATAGCATTGCTACTCTATAAGTAAAGAAACACTAACACTTTTGTATTGAAGATGCAATTGTTTTGGTCGAACCATATTTTCCAAGAGATGAATTTTGGCATAGCCATCCATACTTGAGCTAGAAGTGTCTTCCTCTTTAGGTAGAGTGGGTAATGTTTTTTCCATGAGGCAAACAACTACGACTAGTTTACATGAGATTGGAGGTCTATGAGGAGATCTCAATTTGCCTACTGCTAGGTTTAAATGGTGAATGGGTAGTTAAGGAATAAATGATGAGTAGTTTCTTCCTCATTTTTGCATAAGGAGAAACATGAGAGCCCCTTGATTCCCCTCTTCTTGAGATTTTCCACTATGAGTAAATTATTGTGGTGAGGATCCAACGAAAGACTTTTACCTTTGAGATTGCATCTCCTTTCTAGATTTTGGATGGGGAAAAACTTGTTGCTCAAGTATCCATTTATAACCTTGATTGACTGCATATTGGCGAAGTTTGTTTTCCCATGTTATTTCATCTTCACATGATCTCAAATGAGGATCCCTAGAGAGAATGAGGGGCAACAAAGGGTGCACTACTTATGACTTTTCCTATTTTGTTGTTCAAATTATTCCCAAGAGGAGAGGTCGTACAAGGATTTGATGCCTTCATCTTGTAGAAAAGGCCATAGATTGGCTAATTTTTCTTTTTGAGGCAAGGGGAGATAACCCATGATGCTTTGGTCCCAAGTATTTATATTTTTCCCATTGTTAGGCCTTTGGGAAATAGAATTTGAGATTAGAGATATTGTATAATTTCTTTCTTTTTACTAATGTTTTAAAATCTAAAATGAAAAATATATAAAATATATGCCACATAAATACAATATAAAATGAAATATTTATGAAACGACATTAAAAAATTATTTGGAGTCCACAGTAAATCCAATGCCCAATCAAATATTTTCATGAATAAATGATTAGTTCTTGTAGATTTCAATATAGAATAAATCCCAAGGGGTTAGCTCAACTAGTTATTGCTAATGTCATTGGGCATTTGGATAGTTCTATGATGACATGTGATTGATTCGAATCCCCCACGTGAGGTGCACTAGTCTATGCTAACGATTTTATTAGGAGTGTCATCCATGAATGAAGGGAAGAATCCCATGGGTTTTCTTATGAGGTTGAAAAAAATATTTTAATATAAAATCACCATTTTAATTTTTGCGTGTTTTATTTTTTTAATGTCATCATTGTCACTACAAGTCTATAGTTGACACCCTCCTAAGAATTGGCAAGTAGCTTCTTCAATGCATGTATCATGATTTTTCCACACACACATAAATATAATCACCACAGGTAAATATTTAACTATTAATTCTTGAACATCTACTCTATTTCTCTAATATGAATTGATTTTTGAATATAATTGATTAAATGAATAAGATTGATTTTTTGTAATACAAAGAGAAATACATATTATCTCCTAGGCAAGAGGTTAAATTGCAATCGGGGGTAGTATATAGTCTTTTGTATGGGAGTAAGATTTGATGCAACTTAAAATCACATGATCCCACTAGAGGTAGCCTCGACGATGACCATAAGGGAAGTTGGCTTTCTTGTAGATACTATATAGGTTGAAACAACCTTTTTCATCTTGGAGTAAGACCTAAAACTACTTCTGAGTGACAAATATCTCGTCTTCCTCTAATGTAAGGAAGTTGGTTAATGACCCAAGACCCAAAGACATTTGGTAGGAGTGAAAGTTCCCCCCCTTACAGACTGCCAACAGGTTATATCAGGTGGCATGGTTTTTCTTGAATAACAGTGACAAGTTAGCTTGCATTCAGGGATAATAAACATTGATGGTTGTCCTCATTACTAGTTGACAATTGAGTTGTGATAGGTTTTTCCACCTTTGAAAAAATAATACATATAATAAAAATTCTTAAATGAAATATGGATCATGTATTAATGACTTACTTTGTGCAACTAATCTTCAAAATAATATTTCATAAAAATTCTTACCAATAAAAATAATTTCATGATGAAATTATGTTACGAAGTTAGGTATCATAATTCATTATCATATGTGAGATTGGGACACTTTAAGTCTCCATAAACATAGAGTCATGAAAATGAAAAATGAATCTATTATGCTAAGCATTGCTTTAAATGAGTAATCCTCAACAAAGCATCAATACTTTGTTTGAAGGTATAACCATGAGTGATATCAACATTAACAAAGATAGTCTTATTTTTTAGAAATAATATATATTATCACTTTACAAATTCTATATACTATTTCTCCAAGGATATAGCTCATCCCTAAAGGGTGTCATCTAGGATTTCCAACTGGGTCCACATTGTTGACGCCCCAAAAGCGCAACATGGAATCCCTGCATGCAAATCAGTTGCAATGCCTTATTACTTATATATATTTAATAATATACTAAATAGGTGGGACCCCTTTATGTGAATAATGATGAAAGACACTTTTATTTGATTGCGCTCATGGCTACCTTGTAAAGATGATTCTACAGTTTGAAATTTGAAACCACTTCCACGTGAAATACATGATGATGGTTTATTGGCGATTTAATTTAAAGAGGAAAGGGAAAAGATGTTGTTTTAATGAGCATCTTGGTTTATTCTTGGTGCACATATATTTTGGCTTGTTGATTCAAACCCCAAGCATGGGCCATATATGGTTATAGTATATTGCACTTATGATATATTTTTTTTTATTATCATGGATAATTGTTGAGTTTTATAAGGTGGCAATCCTTCCCTAGAAAAGAATGTGGGACATGAGATGTATTGGTGCTAAGTGTTGAGTATGCGTATGAGCTTAATGAAAAGAGGCAAATTCAATTTTTGTATTGAATTGTTATGTGGCAAACATAGTGGATTATGCGTTGGAGGTATTGGGTGCCCTCGTACTTGGCTATAGTTGATGGAATTGATGTAAGAAACGACGTGCAATTACTGCATGTCGCTCTAACCCTACCTCGAGGTCGCCACCCTCACTTGGTTCACATTTGTGTTGGTTTCTTTGGCTAGTGTTGCATCCGTTTTGCTCGGCCTTGGAAAGAATAGTCGTGCTTATTGGTTTTCTAGCATTCTCCATACATGTATGATGACTCTCACCTCCCCATTCATGAAATATAGCTCCAATCAGAATAAAATCATGATGTTGGCTCTTATATTTTCTTACAGACCGTGTTTGCTTCTAAAGTGTAAATGGATGTATGTGGGTATCACAATTGTGCAAATTTCTTTTAAGTGGAGGTTCCTCGATGTTGGCATTTAAATCTTTCAAGCTGAGAATAGTGTTCGAAATTCCTTTATGTTCGGATTATGTGATTGCATTATGTCCAGAATGAATATTGCTTATGTGCTATGACTGTTGGCAAATAATTATGGCAATTTTTTTTGGTTTCACTCATCTCTAATCATTAAAATTCAAGGGTTTTGTTTTCTCTGTGAAACAAAAGAATAGTTGTTTTACTTAACGTTAGTACCCAGTCTTTGGAAGACTTGTAGCTCCTTCAAATTACCTTTCAATTGTTTGTGAATATGTGGGTGTATTTACTTTACGACCACCATGAAAGTCTGTGGAAAGTCTGTTGTGATAAGATATGGTTAAATGATTTTTACAAACCCCTTGTGAAGGTTTTGCCTTTACGTTCACCTAGACCTCGGTTCTTTCATTGATGCATGACATTTAAGGGATTCGAATTATGGTCTTGATGTATGTTATAAGTGATTAACCCAACATTGGGAATATTGGTCATTTGCGTTATGTCTCGCTTGTTATTTATCCATGGGGTTTTTGTCGATTTTGAAGTTGTATGATGTTAAAATAAATGATGAGCACCAATTTCACATGGGGTTTCGAAACCGAGTTTGTTTATACAACAAGTATTAAGGTTGTGATGATGGCTCTATGTGGTGTTCTCAGTCTTCCATGTGTGCTTGATGTAGTCTGGTTTTAATTGTTGGAATGACTCTGCTAACATTCTTTTATAAAAACTTTGTTGATAAAAACAAAAGGAAGTGGAAATTAAATTTGTACAGTTGACAGTCCTGAAACTTTCCTGGGGTTTTATATTGGATAATATGAAAACAACTATGTGTTGGATTTGAGTTATTGAACAGACAAAGGTTTTGGCAAATGATGGTGATGATTTTTTTTAATAAATGCTATTGTATATAATAGAACAGTAATCGTCTTTTTCCCTTCCATGCTCTCACTTTTCGCTCATTATATGCCCCTCTCCTTCCCAAATACATTTTAAACATTCCTTGTTCTATTATTATTAATTTCATTTTTTTGAAAAGAGAAAGGATTAATAACAAAAGAAAAGACTCAACTGATGACTTGTGTTGGAAGTTTGGATACATTTTATGTTACTCCTGCATTTGTTTGAACAATATTTTTTGGTCATTTCCCATCCATGCTACCACTTTTCGCACATTATAAGCCCCTCATCTTCCCAATAGCCCTACCACTCCCTATTCAAATGGCAATTTATTGTTGAGTTTTAAGATGTTGATGGATGGATTGCATGTGCTTTTGTGGTGAACAATAGAGCCAACCTTTTGATTTTATTTAGGTAGAGTATTGATGCATGGATTTTTAAGAGTTTTTCATGACATGTTGGAATATTGCTTCAGGATGAGCTTCTTTAGCAGGGGCAACAATGGAAGAGGTGTTAATAGAGGTTCTAATAGAGGCAGAGGGGCCATAGAAGGCCATGATTTTCAATAGATTTTGATGTTGATCCATAGGAATTAAATCATCTCTTTCAAGTTGGATTCTTCAACCTAGTTGGCCATGGGATTCTCTAGCCCCAACTTGAGAGACCTCCCTTCCAACCACATCAAAACATTTATGGTATTTGTGTTCCCCCTCATGTGTCTATGCAACCAGAATCGCCTGCCAATGATGGTTGGCAAGAGATTTTCCATCAACCTACTACTCATCACCATGGTTGGCCTACTGTGTCCTTTCCATTACCCCCTCCTTGTTATAGGATAAATCCATGAGTGCGGACACAAACCGATCTCCCTAGATCCACCTGGTATCTAGAACAAAACAAGACAGAATAATACACTTTCCCTAGATCTAGCCTATTGAATGAACTAAGAGGTAAGGATTACGGACATACCTTATGAACGCTTTCCTTAGGTCTCTGTTGTTCCAAGCTTCACTTCAATTCTCTCGTCCCGTCCAGATCACAACAAAACGAACCAATCGAAGTAAAGACAAGTTAAGATATTCAAT
>SNQJ01S0099347.1:40020-55933 GCA_010110895.2 Picea sitchensis | reverse complement strand
CTAAAGGGAGTTATATTAAGGCTCTCTGTATTTTACCTGTTATAGAAGAGTTTGCAGAATTTAATGTCTCGGCAGGCTCGTCTCTTCAGGAATTGTTAAACATCTTGCATGTTGTTTTCTCTCTATATATGGCATTGTAGTGTTGCTCTGTTTCTTAGAATTGGCTTTTGGTCTACTCTTTAGTTTCATAATTTAGTACTAGTGAAATTGCACATTTACTGTTCATTATTGAATGATTCAAAGGAGGTGAAGGCCAAGATCTCTCTAATGTTTTCCCTGGCAAGTTCTGTATAATTTCTTATCATGTCCAACTGCTTCTGTGAAATATCATCAAATATGGTACATTCCATGAGAAGTAGACAGGGTATGTCGAAGACAGGGTATGTTGAAACCCGTGACACCTGATTAACTCCTACTACCTACTACTAGACATAGTGGTTTCCACACAGGTGAATCTACTTTCCACCAAGTTGAATTGATTTAAAAATATCTATTTTTCAAAGCATTTTACTAAATAAATAACATATAAATAACATTCCTATTTGCAAACAGTGAAACTAAACAACATTCTTATTTGCAAACAGTAAAACTAAACAACAAGGAAAGAAATGGGAAGTAAATAGAAACTGAATCAATAAAATATGGAGTAAATAGAAAGTTAATGGCTATTTCTCAAAGCATTTAGGAAGTAAATGAAATTGTAGAAACTTACCCGGATTTCAACTTTGCAGAAAAAGCCTCAATGAAGGAACCAGTGAAGTAGTAATGAATCTATCTGTGCTTTGTTGTTTATATTCAAATATGGAGTAAATAGAAAGTTAATGGCTATTTCTCAAAGCATTTAGGAAGTAAATGAAATTGTAGAAACTTACCCGGATTTCAACTTTGCAGAAAAAGCCTCAATGAAGGAACCAGTGAACCAGTGAAGTAGTAATGAATCTATCTGTGCTTTGTTGTTTATATTCAGTCTAGAACTGAATTGTATTCCAAATACATGAAGTAGTAATGAATCTGTCTATGCTTTGTTGTTTATATTCAGTCCTAGAACTCAATTGTATTCCAAATACATGAAGTAGTAATGAATCTATTTGTGTTTTTTTTGTTTATATTCAGTCCTAGAACTGAATTTTATTCCAAATATATAAAGATAAATATCAAACTTACAATGGTAAAGCACTAATGATGAGGTGGCTGTCCAATATCGACAAAATTCACCGCATATGGAACCCAATATTGCCAAAATTCAATGCATAAGGATATCGTCATTCTTATCGACTTACCCATCAGAGATTCTCTGAATTACCTTTCACCTTTCAGATCTGTTTGTCTGACTTACTTTTCAATTTTCAGATCTGTTTACCAATTGAATGGACATAAATTTAATGATATCAATAAATAAATGCATCATGAGCTTCAATACACTTATGCTATTTATAATTTGAAAAAACCATTTTGTCGTGTTATATTTATTGACCTCAAAAAAAGCCTCAATGAACCATCAATACGTGAAATATGTTGAAAACTTAGGATATGTGAAAATCAATGAACAATCAATACTATGAATATGTTGAAAACTTAGGATATGAGAAAATAATGAAGATATAATTGGGTCCAAACTTTTTCCCAAGAAAAATTGACTCGAATTTATAAAAAGTATAAACTCATTTACAATATTCTGAAACCAACTGTGGAAGCTAGTTCAGCTCAAAAGACCATGGTCGGATCCAAAATACAAGAAACACAATGCTGTCCAGGGCCGACAGAGAATGAAAGGCGTATCCAAAACACCACCGGCTAGCATAAAAAACAGTTCAATGTGATCGCCTCCCAGTGCTGATAAAACCAGGAATAAACATATCCCCACAGCAAGAAACATCAAGCCTCCCTCGCCACTCTATCAATCAGTGATGAAGCAAAATACCCAAGCCCTCTGCGTTGAACCCATGCCAAAAGAACCGATCTTCAAAATTCGAATAGATTGTAGGTAGAGATCGGACTCTCCTGCCCTCTCTCGCAGTGGTAGATACAAAGTCTGCCGACCACTTCATTTAGAGCTCGCTTGGAGAGAACATCAGCCTTAGAATTGTGCGATCTGGGGAGATGACGGACAGAGAAGTCAGAGAAAAGAGTAGCCAGCTGCTGAGTTTTAAGCTTCCAGCCATCCACATGGATGGATTGGAGATTGCATTTTCGGTTAATTCAATCTACGATGACTTTCGAGTCACCTAGGATGCAGAGGTGGTTTAGGGACTAGTAAAAGGCCAGCGTGAGAGTAGTCCATAAGCCCAACAGCTCAGCTTTTGTGTTAGAACCCACACCACAATTCAGAAACCACTTAGTAGTCCTTGCCGGATGATTTTAGAAGGTGCCTCCAGCACCACAGCATAAGCCAGAAGACAGGGCCGCACCGTCAAAACAAGCAACTGTGTAACCAAGAGGCAAATTTAAAACCATCGCTTTGGGAGGGAATGTCTTGGTGGAAGACAACTGCCAGTGAAAAGAAGCCAAAATTCTGAAGAAGACAGCCTGCACGGAGGGGGAGGAGTCCTCAAAGAGGACCTTGTTTCTTTCTAGCCAGAGCTGCTAGCATACCATAACAGCCAGAGAAGGAGGCGCTGCTTGATTTGAAAACCAGGTGGAGAGACACTCTGTGATAGAGGCACCTGACCAGAAGAGAGGAAGGGAGAAGTGCAACAAAACTTGTTTCCATAATTCTTGTGCAAAACTATAGTGAATAAACAAATGATGGACGTCCTCCAAGGCCCGGCTGCAAAGAACACAAAATCCGGGACCCTGCCATCCTTTTTCACCGAGCACCTCCCAGGTAAGGATTTTCTCATTTGCGCAGAGCCAAATAAAAAGTTTAAGCTTGAGAGGGAGCGGCCAAGTCCACAGCCGACAGAGCCACTGCGGATAAACATCTATGTCACTGACAGGCAGGAGAGCCGTGTAGACATTCCTGGCACAGACCTTGCCGGAACCATCACCCCCGGCCCAGAAGAGAGAATCCCGCTCAACAGAGCCAAACTTAGTATATATAAAAGTTCACAAAAGGATCTATGCAATAAGAGGTCCAACTTATTAGCCAATAGAATGTCTAATAATTTTTTACTTCTCCTATTTACAACTTTGTTCATTGTAGAAAATGTACCTAATCAAAGAAAAAGCAATTTAAAGTCAACGATGAAACAAACGCTAGAGTCCTGACCTTCAACGGGGACTAATAAATTCATTGCATTTTGTAAGATATGATTTTGATTATATTTATTAATTTTATATTGTGTTTTTATTTATTTATAATAAATATAATATTAATTTTGTTTTTTATTATTTATTATAATATAATATTGATTTTATTTTTAATCATAAATTAATTTTATTGGAATCAAATATATTATAATTTAAATATTCATTTCAAAAGATTTAAAATTTTTTTATAACACATAACACAAATAAAAAAATATTTCAAAATTTAAATAATTTTATCATTAAATTTTATTGAAAATAATAATATACATTCAATATTAATAAATTAATTACAAATTTTATTAAATAATTAAAAAGAACATAAATTACCTCCTCCATCAACTCTACCTTCCTCACCATCTTTGTTACTTTCACTCATATTACAATTTAATACATATCAAACTATATCTTCATTTTTTAAAACACATATCACCTCTTCCATCAATTTCACCTTCTTCACCATCTTTGTTACTTTAACTTCTGTCACAATTTAATATTCACTACATACCAAACCACCATTTCCACTTATAAGTTCATCGATTATGAGCTCTATGAAATCACTTACATTTTGACAACAATTTTAAATGGGATTTTGATGTGGAGTAAATAAGAGTGTTTAGTGACTTTTTTTTTTCTTCCAAATAAGTTGATGTATACCAAACATGATAATATAAGGTGTACCACACATGATAATGCAATGCAATTCAAGGTCAAAGATCTTAGTTATATACTATTTTTTATTTTATAAGGAAATTAGTTGAATTGTATAATTTGGTTACACTAAAACAAGACGAGTTGCAGAGCAACATGTCCCTGCCGTTAGGGTAGGGATGCCCAATGAAAGATGGAGTTTATTCTATTAAGGATGCAGGAGTTGATTATGTTATTGTGGGGGCACTTTGCTTTGATTCTAATAAATCTGATGTTGGGGAAGAACAATGCAACAAGCCTAATAATAATGATTGTTAGTAGCATGAAATGCAAATTAGACAAACACCTTGGTGATGTTGTCCAATACTCCGACCATGTGGCAACAAAAGCATGAGGGGGAACTTTGCTTTGATTCTAATAAATCTAATGTTGGGGATGCACGGTGCAATAGGCCTGATAATAGTGATTGTTAGTAGCATGAAATGCAAATTAGATGAACACCTTGGTGATGTTGTCCAATACTATGACCATGTGGAAACATAAGCATACACACTGTCAAGTACGTGGACACATTTTCCTTCCCTCCTTTGCTTCTCAAATCACTTTTGATTTTCACACAGGTAGGAAGCAATACCAGATGTAGTTGCTTTTAATAGTGAATATTTAGTTCAAATATTCCCACAATCTTATATTCCAAATGAATATCAATGTTTACAATAATTGCCATACGTGATGGGATGTTTCTATTTGAGAGAGCCTAGAGAGCAGGATTGATTCTTTGATTGCTTAAATATGGTAGAGAAGAAAGAAAGAGTATGCGTAAGAGGATTGATTAGATTCTCTTATGATATATTTGAGATCGGATACGAAGAGCAAGGGAGATCTTTTGCCTAGTTACTATTGCAAGTTTATCTTAGCTATGAAGTAGGATGACAACATGGATATATGGTTGTTGGATCGAATGAACAACATTGTTATTATTTATTGGGATGGGATTAGAACCTATTGATGTCTCTTTGCAACATTCAAATCTTTGGCTCAAGTTGAATTTCCAGTGTGTGCACTCCTTGCAACAGATTCTTATGCATAAGAGGATTGATTAGATTCTCTTATGATAGATTTGAGATCGGATACGAAGAGCAGGGGAGATCTTTTGCCTAATTACTATTGCAAGTTCATCTTAGCTGTGAAGTAGGATGACAACATGGATATATGGTTGTTGGATCGAATGAGCAACATTGTTATTATTTATTGGGATGGGATTAGAACCTGTTGATGTCTCTTTGCAACATTCAAATCTTTGATTCAAGTTGAATTTCCGGTCTGTGCACTCCTTGCAACAAATTCTTATGCAAGAGTTGGGTTCTTGCGGACGACTGTGTATGCCTTGCAACAGTCACTTTGTACTCCTTACAAAGGGAAAGTTTCACGCTATCTCTTCTGAGCTTCTGAGTCGAAACAAACTCTGTCAACGCACTCCTTGTGGACTGTGTGCACACCTTGCACAGACTCAGCGAAGAGAAAATGATTGAACCTTATACAAACATTTCACAGTTTCATATACCCAACAACACAACTCATTCATTCATGAAACAAAATAACAAGGAATTATAAATAGTAGAGACACCATGCATTTGAATCAATTTTCCTCAGTTATATTCATTCCAAAAGTAAAAATGGCTACAACTATGATCAAACAAGAACTAAAAATTCAGAATTTTCCTACTAACTCGCAACAACCTCATTTGGGCGTACAAAACCTCTATTTATCTCAGAGGGTTTTTAGGGTCCCCCCTCGACTACTCGTCTACTCAAAAACAAAACCTAACTGCTACCTTAGTTCAGGTACATTCAAGACTAGGAGTGAAAACGCCCAGATCACTCGTGATCATTCAACATCCAAGCGTTTTGATCTTCTTTTGTTTTTCAATCAGCTCCAAAAGATTCACAGTAAACACAACGTTTAATATTCCTAAATGATTCCAAGACGTTGAGTTGTCCTGCCACACGTGGTCACTGATGATTCTCCTGCATCATACTCCCCTGGAAAAAAATTCATGGACTCATGTCCATGAACTCCTACACCAAATTTCCATGTTTCTAGATATCAACTTCATTTTCCCAACTGGCATCTTCTATTGGGTGTCCCTTCCACTTGACCAAATATTCAAAATAGGTCTTCCTCCTGGTCTTTTTGCCAATCCTCTGATCAATGATCTTCTCCATCTGTGGTTTTTCTTCTATAGGCATTTGTTTCTCCCACTGAATATTCTCTTGATCTTCTAATCCCTCTGTGTCATCTTCCCTATAAGGGTACATGTCTGAAATGTTAAATATGGGTGATATTCCCACATCATCTGGCAGTTCAATCTCATAGGCATTTGCATCAAACTTCCTTAAGATCTTACATGGCCCTATCTTCTTCATCTTTAACTTGTTATATGTTCCCCTAGGGAACCAAAATTTCCTGAGATGTTCTAGAACCTGATCTCCTACTTCAAATTGAATTTCTCTACGATGTTGATCAACTCTGCGCTTGTACTCTTGGCTAGAGCTCTGCAACTGTCCTCTGATCTGGCTATGGAGCTTCTGCATAGCAAAATCTTCTGCTACAACGCTTCTGATCTCACTCTTTTCCAAGTCTCTCAACTCAGATACTCCCCTTGGTTGCATTCCATACAATATTTGGAATGGGCTCTTTCTAGTGCTCCTATTTGGTGAGTCATTGTATACAAATTCTTCTTATGGAAGAATCTGATCCCACTAAATGACCAGACTCCTCAATAAGTTTCCCAAACTTTTGTTTACCACCTCAGTCTGTCCATTTGTCTGAGGGTGATAAGTTGAGCTGAAGGACATCTATCCCCAACTTCTTCTACAATGTTCTCCATAAATGACCAACAAATTTAGTGTTTATGTTTGAGACAATGCTCCTGGGTAGTCCATGAAGTCTCACAACTTCCTTGAAAAACAAATTTACAACATGTGTCGCATCACTAGTCTTCTGGCATGGGATAAAGTGTGCCATCTTTGAAAATATATCCACCACCACAAATATGGAATCACATCCTCTTTGCGTTCTTGGCAGTCCCAACACAAAATTCATTCTTATTTCTTCCCAAGGCCTCTCTAGTATTGGAAATGGTTGATACAATCCAATGTTCTGTCTTTTACCCTTTGCATGTTGGCAGATTCTACATATGTTCACAAATTTTATCACTTATGTTCTCATGCCTGGCCAATAGTATGAACTGCTCAACCGTGCAAATGTTTTATCATGGCCGAAATGTCCAACAAATCCTCCACTATGATTTTCCTTCAAAAGGTTATCCCTCATTGAGCATTTTGGTATGCACAACGGATTTCCCTTGGACAAAAATCCCTCTTGAATCATATACTCTGTCCACTTGTTCCTGTCTCTCAACACAAGATTTTCACATGCTTCATATGCTTCCTTGAAATCTGGATCACCACAATACATATCCTTCAGGTGTTCAAACCCCAAGGTCTTCACCTGAAACTCCTGTAGAATCAAACATCTCCTTCTTAATGCATCAACAACTTTGCTAGCATTCTCAACAATATGTTTTATGACAAAAGTAGAATTCTGCATAAACTCAATCCACTTTGCATGCCTCTGATTCAATTTTTCTTGTCTGGTTATGAATTGTAAAGCTTGGTTGTCGCTAT
This sequence comes from Picea sitchensis, assembly GCA_010110895.2. Taxonomy (NCBI): domain Eukaryota; kingdom Viridiplantae; phylum Streptophyta; class Pinopsida; order Pinales; family Pinaceae; genus Picea; species Picea sitchensis. The sequence continues at coordinate 48,346 of SNQJ01S0099347.1, read as the reverse complement.
ACAAGACAAATTCCTGTGGAACAAGGTAGTGCCTCCATTTCTTCAGGGCTTGAATTATGACATAAAACTCCTTATCATATTGTGGAGTATTTTCTCTTAGTCTCATTCACCTTCTCATTGAAATATGAAACATGCCTATTATCCTAGCTCAAAAATGCCCCAATTGCAACTCCACTTGCATCACATCTCACTTGAAATGTCTTTCCAAAATTTGGTAAGACCAGAATTGGTCGTTCTGTTATTTTCTCCTTTAGTATATTGAAGCTCCTCTCGAACTCCTCTGTCCATTTAACAAACTTGTGCCTCTTCTTCAGTGTATCCATCATTGGTACACAAATTCTACTGAAATCTCTGATGAACTTCCTATAGAAACTTGCTAATCCATGGAATCTTCTTACCTCAAACATACTCCTTGGTGATGGCCATTCTTTGATTTCTTTCACCTTCTCTGGATCCATCTTCAGTTCATTTGAAGAGATCACAAAACTCAAGTAAATGAGCTCTGTCTTCATAAAAGAGGACTTCTTCAGGTTTATCAACAACTTCTCCTGTTGTAGTCTCCTCATCACTAGTGTCAGGTGTCTCAAATTCTCCTCTTCAGTCCTGTTGAAGACCAATATATCATCTAGATATACAACCACGAACTTGCCAATGAAATCTTTCAGTATTTCACTCATCAACCTCATAAAAGTACTCAGGGGCATTTGTTAAGCCAAATGGCATAACAAACCACTCATACAAACCTTCATTTGTCTTAAAGGCTGTCTTCCACTCATCACCTTCTCTCATCCTTATTTGGTGATATCCACTTTTCAAATCTATCTTAGAAAATGAATTTTCTCCACTTAAACAATCCATTAAATCATCCATTCATGGCAAAGGGAATATATAATTGATGGTGATCTTGTTAATGGCTCTTGAGTCTGTACACATTCTCCATCCTCCATCCTTATTTGGACTCACCACAGTTGGCATTGTGCATGGACTCAAGCTCTCTTTGACCAAACCCTTGTCTAACAATTCCTGGAATTGGTTCTTTACCTCCTCATTCTCTCAAGCTGTCAGTCTGTATGATGCTTTGTTTGGAAGACTTGCTCCTAGTATCAAATCAATATGATGATTGATACTTCTGATGGGTGGCAATGATTTAGGAAGCTCATCCACCACTATGTAAACAAAATTATCCAACAATTCCTTAACTTCTTCAGGTATATCATTCATCGAATTACTTGTAAGGATAACTCTGGGTTTCCTCACCACAACAAACTACATCTCTTGTTCTTTCTTGACTTCTTTCAGGAGTTCCTTCCTGCTCATGAGAAGTATGCTTGTGTTGGCTTCCTCTTTCACTTTCTTCTCTTCTATTGGAAACAACATGTGTGTCCTACCATTCTTCTCCAAGGTTTATGTATTCTTCCTCTCATCATGAATGACATTCCCGTCAAACTACCATGGTCTTCTCAACAAGATATGACATACATCCATGGGAATTACATCACATAGAATTTCATCTCTATATCCTCCTATCTTAAATTCAACAAGGCATTGTTTAGTAACCATTACCTGGTGTTCTTTCTGTAACCATGAGACTTTGTATGGATTATGATGTGCATTTGTCTTTAGCTCCAATTTATCCACCATATCTGTGGATACTAAGTTATCAATGCTCCCACTGTCAATTATCACCTTGCATAGTACATACTCTATCTTTAGTCTTGCAAGCTGTCATGAATAGACTGTTCCTCTGCATTGGCTTTTCAACTTCTGCCTCTGGTTTTAAGAGAACCTTTCTCAACATCAGGGATGTTCCATCCTTTGCTCCTTCTGCTTCAACATTCCTTCTCCGTGCTTTCGAAATTTGAGCTTCACCTCCTCCTTCTTTCTTTTTCTCGGGACATTCCCAAGACATGTGCCCTGTCTTTCCATAGGCATAACACCTTACTTCTTCTCCTCTGCTTCTTCCTCTTCCTCTAGAAGAACTTATTCCACCACTCTGTCTTCCTTGGGAAATTCCTCCTCTTTCCGAGTGACTGTGAGGTTTCTCAGTCTCGTCTTTGGATTTATGTGCCTTGTCATGGGAAACTCGCTTGCCTTTGTTTGGGGTCGGGATCCTACCTCTACCTCGTTGGCTTTGTTTTCTGGCCAATTTCTCCTCTTCCTTCAGTGAAAACCGATAAGCATCCTCCATTGTCCTCACTGACATCATGCTGATCTCATCCTGTATTTCATACCTTAGGCCATTTATACACCTGACAACTTTTTCTTCATCTTTCTCTCTTTGCCCAATTTTGATGTTCAACTTGTAAAAATCCTCTGTGTACTCTTTAATTGTCATACCCTTTTGTCTTAGGTTCTGTAGCTTCCTGAACAGATTGATCAGATAATATTTGGGCATGAATTCAGCCTTCAGCTTGGCTACCATTCTATCCCAATTCTTTATCTTTTGTTTTCCCTTGCTTCTCCTCTCATCCCGCAGTTCATCCCACCACAGTGTTGCATGTCCTTTTAGCCGGGTGACAACATGTCTCACCCTTTTCTCCTCATCAACATATTCATAGTCGAAATATTTGTCCATGGATCTTATCCAATCCAACAACTCTTCAACATCCAAATTTCCTTGATACATTGGGACCTCTATCTTGGCTCTAGCTTCCAATCTAACAATTGCTCTCAGCAAGCGTTCTTCGACAACATTTTCCCCTGCAGCTTCTTCGACTTCTACTTCTTCACTCTTTGCATCATTGATGTCTCCAACATCAGGTGCCCTCCTCTACACTGCTTCCATCGCCTCTAATCTTGCACGAAGCTCTCGCATTTCTCTTTCTACAACACGATTGGCTAAAGGTGGCTCCACTCGTCTCCTTGATGGCATTGTGATGTTTGTCTCTCACACACAGAGTACACCTTCGAGCTCCTTTGTCTCCTCTCCTTTTCCTGTTGTCTGCAAGCAAACAAACTTGGCTCTGATACCACTTGATGCAGACCCCCTTCTCTCCTAAGGGCTGCATGACCTCCCAGTCAAGGATCTTCAATTCTGAGCCGAATTGGCTCCCTGATACCTTAATGGTCTCACTTACGAATTAACACAGGCCCTTTTTGTCCTTTGTTGCAGGTTCTATGGCACCCACGACCTCTTTCTTCACGCTGCACAAACTCACAGGTTTCAGGTGCAAGATCCTCTCCCGTTAGACCCTTCTCGCATGTGACCTCAGGCTATTTCCTTGCGTAAACACACGACTGTGGGCGTGCCCAAGAGTGGTTTGGGATCAAACCACTTTTCTCCCCGCAATTTACCTCTAGCTTCCACGTACCCCTTTGTCGATACCATGGTTCTGATTGAGGCCCTCCCTCAAAATTTTAACTTCCGAGTGCTTTCTAGCCCTGAAATCAAGCGTGACAATCGATCTTGCGATATCAGGTGGATCCTCTCGATCAACAGTTCAAATCCATCTCCCTTTCTTCCTTTCCTCTGGATCACACCTCCCTAGATTTCCTCAATATGTCGATGCGTACCCCTCCAAATCGACGGTTGAGATCGATTTTGCCTTTCGGGCTTCGGGAGTTTCAATTCTCAAACCATGTTTTCTCCGCAATGCTTCCACCCGGAGCTCACGATCTATTGATGCATGTCTCTCATAGATCGACGACTACGATTTCTTCGGGTCTTCGGGCTTTGGAAGACTCAACCCTCAACTTTAACCTTCCTTCGAAGTGTGCAGATTTTTGCCGCGTGTACTCTCAAATCGGACGATTGAGATTTACTTTGGGTCTTTACCCGAAGTCCACAGATTCACACCACCTGTCCTATGGGTCTGACAGTTGAGATTCGCTTCGGCTCTCTGGCTCTTTGGGCTTCGGGAGTTTCAACTCTCAACTGAACTCTCGAAGTGATTTCTCTGGAGCTCACAATCCATCGCCACATGTCCCTCTAGATCCGACGATCACTATCCACTTCGGCTCTTTGGGCTTCAGGAGTTTCAACCTCCTGCGCACTTGTTCCTCCCGGAGTGATTTGGCTCGAAGATGACGGATTCCCACTACGTGTCCTCCGAAACAGAGGGTTGCGATCTGCTTTGGCCTTCGAGACTTCAAGAGTTTGTCACCCTCCGCACTTAGAATCCTCTGAAGTGAATTTTCCCGTAGTCTCAGATCTGTCGACACCTATCTTCTGGCAACCAACGAACTGGATCTACTTTAGCCTTCATCTCTTCAACGATTTCACTTTCTCCTTATCCACAAAAATTCCAAAGTACTTTCGCTCCGAAGTTATGGATCTTCCGCCACTTGTCCCCCTTGAAGATAGACGATCCCTTGCCTCTTCGGGACTTCGGCGAATCCTCGCTTCTATGTGCATGCAGAGACTTAACGCTCATGCACTTTACCCAGATCCAACAGTCTGGAATGATCCTGCTCCCTCCTGGATGGATCTTAGCCGGTGACTCGTGAAACCTTCAGAACTTTCTTCCCTTTGAAGATTCCTCCCGCTATCTCTCTTGAGATTTCTCCCTCCTTCTGCCCCTTTAACTCTTTAAAGAGTTACTTCGACACTTAGTCAAATTTCAGGTCCGTGCACTCCTTGCAACAAATTCTTATGCAAGAGTTGGGTTCTTGCGGACGATTGTGTACGCCTTGCAGCAGTCACTTTGCACTCCTTGCAAAGGGAAAGTTTCTCACTATCTCTTTTGAGCTTATGAGTCGAAACTGACTCTGTCAACACATTCCTTGCGAAATGTGTGCACACCTTACACAGACTCTGCGAAGAGAAAACGATTGAACCTTATACAAACATTTCACAGTTTCATATACCCAACAACACAACTCATTCGTTCATGAAACAAAATAACAAGGAGTTATAAACAGTAGCGACACCATGCATTTGAATCAATTTTCCTCTGTTATATTCATTCCAAAAGTAAAAATGGCTAAAACTATGATCAAACAAGAACTAAAATTTTAGAATTTTCCTACTAAATCGCAGCAGCCTCATTTGGGAGTACAAAAACTCTATTTAACTCGAAAAAAAAACCTAACTGCTACCTTAGTTCAGTTACATTCAAGACTAGGAGTGAAAACTCCTAGATCACTCGTGATCATTCAACTTCCAAGCATTTTGATCTTCTTTCATTTTTCAATCAGATCCAAAAGATTCACAGTAAACGCCATCGTTTAAGATTCCAAAATGATTCCAAGGAGTTTAGTTGTCCTGACACGCGTGCTCGCTGATGATGCTCCTGCATCAAATTGCAATCTCCATGATTGTAGATTGTTTTGGGAGAAATTTTGAAGCCTTCAATGAAAACACCTTGCCCAGGAATTCTTTTAGATCCATGTAGGGAGATCAATTTGTGGGGCACATTTACTGCGATTGTCATGTTGCCTTTTTCATATACTAGATCAATATGCAACAAATCTATGTTATGTACTCGATCAATAATTGTTTTGTATGTGACGATAATGTCACCATGGAAGACGGTGCCCACTTTCAAGATTTTCATGTCTTGAATTGTTATGGGGTTGGATTTTGAATGCTTTTTCTTGTTAGTCAACATTTAGTGCATGTGAATTAGCTCGATGATTTGGTAAGCAAATTGAAGAGTATTGCTATAGTGAATGGTTACCTTTTTGCTTGTTTTAACATCGTGTCTTGTGTCTATTCTTCTTCCCAATTTCTTTTCATGGTGTATCTGTAAGGAAAAAAAACATATTTGAATTTAATAATTAGTGTTAATTGAAATTGTAAATGCATAAAAATATGAGTTTAAATATGAGTCATGACTGCATGAAAACATATTACAACGATGGCTTAAATATAAATATTTTTAAATCCTTGGATTGAATTGTGTTCAAATATTTTGAAAATAATAACATGTACGACATTACCGTATCACACGGAAGGGACAAAAAAATAAATACCAATTTGCGTAAGCATAACATTTATAGTTTTTAATGTTTATGTTTGTATTCACAATGTCATCATCAAAATATAGTTTAGTGATTTTTACTTACCCATAAAATATGATAATGTAATAACGTTATTATTATTAATGGATTTTCCTTTATAATCACATATTGATCCGGATTTTATGAGTAGAACGAAATGAATACAGATTATTAACACAAAATAACAGAGATACAGTAAAACTGGTTTTCTATTCAATAATGAAATACGCTGAAACTGTAAAATGCAGCGGAAACAAGCTTGCTGGAATGGTGGCGGCTTATCTCTGAGAAGAGATGTGAAGGCTGCGCTCATTCGCAAGAAAAATCATTACAATGAGGCTCTGAAGGCCTTTTACAATAAACAAGAATGCCAAAAAACCTAGACATCCAAAAACCTAACCCTAGGAGATGAAGCGCCAAAAGTCATGTGGGCCCCGTTTGGGTAAGTTAGTACATTAATTTCCCGGGGTCGTAACTTTTGCATACGATCTCCGTTTTAGGCGTATGATAGCCCGTTGGAAAGGTATCGTCGAGGAGATTCATTTTGGAGCCTCAATAATTTCTTCAATTATCATTGATTTGGGACGATCCCTAAAAGAATTCATTTAGGCCCTCAAAATGGCCCTAGAAGTGAAAACTGCTAAAAATAGTAAATTGCCAAAATTGTCAAAAAACTGTTTTGAGCCAGTTGGAAAAGGTGAGTGGCCACCGATATCCATTTGGATCAATCCTCCCTCCTTAGGAAGAAATGGTCTCCATTGCCCCGAGTTCCCCCATCAGATGATGAAATTTTTGTTGAATTTGGCCCCGGGTGAGACATTTGCCTTGGTGCAGGAGTTGCCCTGCTTTGAAGACTCGATAAAGCTGGATCCTTTGCTGTCGAGTTCCCTTGATCTGTGTGTCCACAATATAATCACTAGATGCCTATTGGATGTAGTCAGGGTTGAGCTCTGCTAGTGTCATCTGTTCTGCTACGTCTGAGGTGTCCAATAATGGTGGGAAATAAGGGCGAAGGAGATCCACGTTGAACACTGGGTGTAGGCCAAGGAAAGGAGAAATGTTGAGCTCAAAATCATTATCCCCCATGGCCTTGGTGATGGTGTATGACCCATAATAGATTGGGTGAATCTTTCGATGGGGCCCTGTAAGTTGTTTTTTCTGCAAGTGCAACCAAACTTTTTCTTCCACCTGAAACTTATGTGGCACCCGATGTTGATCATGGTGCTGTTTGTAATTGTCATTAGCCTTATGTAGGATATCCTGAACCTGTTGGCAGATGTGATGGATCTTCTCAATGAACCAGGTGGCTTTGTCAGCTTCAGTTGGAATAGGAGATGAGTCGGTCGAGGTGACCGCAAGGGGAATTGCAACATCTATGGGACCCAATGGTTGGAATCCCAACCCCACCTGAAAGGGGCCGTGGCTAGTTGAGTTATGCAGGGCTCAGTTGTAGCTATGCTGGACATAGGGAAGGCTCTCATTCCATGTGCGAGGGTGATTTGAATTATACATGCAAAGGATATGCACAACCATTCGATTTACGACCTCGGTTTGGCCATCTGTCTGGGGGTGGAAGGCCGTGGATTTGGTTAGCTTGGTGTCCAACAGTGACCAGAGGCTCGACCAGAATGTGATGAGAAATTGACTGTCCCTATCTGAGACAATGGTTTGTGGGAGTCCAAAATGTACCCAGATCTATTCAAAGAAGAGCTTGGCAGTGGCCTTTGTTGTGATGCTCTTCTTCCAGGTAACCATAATCGCCATCTTAGAAAAGCGGTCAACAACCACAAAAACACAGTCATTTCCCCGTTTGGTGGATGGGAGGCCCGACATGTAGTCCATTGAGATGGATTCCCATGGCCTGTCAAGAGTAGGAAGAGGGGTGTACATGCCCTATTTCTTAGTGGTTGGTTTGGCAATAGCGTAGGTAGTGCAGGACCTGATATACTTGTTGACCTTCTGTCAGAGTTTCGGCTAGTAGAAATGTTTATGTAGCATCACCACTGTCTTTTCGATGCCGAAGTGTCCTGCCACCTGACTATAGTGGGCTTCCCAGATCATCTTCGTTCACTCGCTTGATGGAACACAGATATGGCCCAGACGACACAACAACCCATCCCGAAGATAGAAATTATCGATGACTATGTTTGCACCCAACATTTGGTAGGTGGTGGTGAAGTTTGGGTTTGTCTCATAGAGTTGGGGCCATCCATAGGTCTCATGGCCGCAAGATTCTAGCACCATGGTGAGTGCCGTGACTGGTGGTCTGCTGAGGCAATCAACGACACGATTGGTGCTTCTTGTTTTATACTTGATGTCGAGGTGGAATTGCTGCAAGTATGTGGACCACTTTTGATGGCGGTCATTCTGCAATTTTCCTTGTGTC
>SNQJ01S0099347.1:7266-31131 GCA_010110895.2 Picea sitchensis | reverse complement strand
GGTATCAGGTTAATTGTTGTCAAGGTGGAGATTGTTGGGATTTGGTGACAACGAATTCATCCAAGGATGGATTTGGATCCTATTATTCTGCGTTGGTTACAACCAAATAGACCAAGTTAGAATATGGATAGGGATTGCATTTAAGAATTAGCTTCTTGTGTGAATGTATATAAATTCATGTAAGCTCGTAGAAGCAAAGAGAGACAGAGTGAGAACTTGCAAGTCTGTTGTAATCTCCATGATCTGAATAATAAGACAACCAATGCCTATGCTTGGTGGACGTAGCCCAACGTTTGGGTGAACCACGTGAAATCCCTGTGTTTCTTATCTGTGTAATTGTTAATTATCATATGTGAATTGTGTTTTTCGCATTTGCAATTCTAACATATACATGTGAATTCTTCTTCCAACCTCAACAAAGAAATTTTTGAAATTCATAAAACGTTTTTAATTTTGTGTTGATTTTATAAATTTTATTTTTTGATATAATTATAAAAATATATCTTATAATTTGAAAACCAAATTTCATAACAAAATTGTAATTTTGACCAATCCTAATGTCTCAATTATCCTTTACTACACACAACTTTCATAACAAAAACTTTCATAACAAAATTGTAATTTTAACCAAACTTAATGCCTCAATTATCCTTACCCACACACAACTTTTTGTTGTTTAGATCTTTAATCTAATTCTCTTCCAACTACACTATCCCTACTTAATGAGACCATAGAATAAAATACTAGTTTTAATAAAATCTATTCATAAATATTACTTGATTGACATTTGTATTCATCCCATGCAACGCTTCTCTTAAACAAAATTCAAGAAGACATGCCATGCAATGCATCCCTTGAATAAATTAGAAGATTCCAATATGTTCCATAAAGAAATAAATTTATTATATTGTACTTCCAGAGTGTTTTTTCTTGAGTAAATTAGAAGATTCGAATATGTTCCATAAATAAATAAATTTATTAGATTGTACTTCCATACTATTTTTGAGAACATTTGTGTTTTATACATGATGAACAACCATGAAAATTTGTATTTCTATATTAATAAATTCATTGCATTTTGTGATTTTGATTATATTTATTAATTTTATATTATGTTTTTTTATTATTTATTATAAATATAATATTGTTTTTTTTAATTATAAATTAATTTTATTGGAATCAAATATATTATATTTAAATATTCATTTCAAAAGATTTAAAAAAAAATTTATACTACACAACACAAAAATAAAATAAATTATTTTATCATTAAATTTAATTTTATTGAAAATAATAATTTACATTCAACATTATTAAATAAATTATAAATTTTATTAAATAATTAAAAAAAACATAAATTATCTCCTCCATCAACTACACCTTCTTCACCATCTTTGTTACTTTCACCTATATTAGAATTTAATATATATCACACTATCTCTTCATTTTTTAAAACACATATCACCTCTTCACAGCCTATATTACAATTTAATATATATCACATTATCTCTTCATTTTTTAAAACACATATCACCTCTTCACCATCTTTGTTACTTTGACTTCTGTCACAATACATACCAAACCATTTCCACCTATAAGTTCATCGATTATAATTTTTTATGAAATTACTTAATTTTTGGTAACAGTTTTAAATAGGCTTTTGATGTGCAGAGAAAGGTAATGTGTAGAGGAAGGTAAGAGTGTTAAGTGACTTTTTTTTTTTTTTTTTTTCTTCAAATAAGTGGAGGTATACCAAACATAATAATGTAAGGTATACCAAATATGATAATGTAACTCAAGGTTAAAGATCTTAGCTATACATTATTTTTTAATTTTAATTTATAATAATGTAAGGTATACTAAATATGATAATGTAACTCGAGGTTAAAGATATTAGCTATACATTATTCTTCAATTTATAAAATTTATAATAATGTAAGGTATATCAAATATGATAATGTAACTCAAGGTTAAAGATCTTAGCTATACATTATTCTTCTATTTATAACAAGGTTGTATGGCAACGGAGTCCCTGCCAAGGAGGTTAGAAAGCAAATTTTGAAAAATGGGGTCGAAGTGTAAATGAAACGAAGTGTTTGGTGTAAAATGTATATGAGGGAAATGTTGTGTGCAAGGTGCATATTTTGGAAGATGGGGCAAAAGTAAATGACGGTTGGCAGGCCAAGCACCATCTAATTTTGGAAAGTATATAACAAACATTTTTTTTTTGAAAGTATATAAGAAAGTAAAAAAATTGTTAACAATGCAAGATTAAATTTGGAAATTTAAATGCATTTTCAATGTGGACTAGTGAAACATAAAAATATATGATGACATAAAATTAATAGGAGATAAGAAATATAAAAATTTTAATGTATTTGTGAACATTTGCCATACGGACTGCTGAAGGATAAGAATAAAAGTCTAACATATTAAAAAATAAATGCATTTGTTATATAGAGTGCTGAAAGATAAGAGTAGAGTCTTTAGGATATAAAAAATTAGATGCATTTTTATTTGAAATCTGCCAGAAAATAGAAGTTTGTTATATACCACTGCAAATTTTGAAACATACAAAAAAAACAAAGTGTGTTACATATGAACCAGAATTTCAATGCATTTGTCATGTAGATTGGGATTGGGGCTCCCACGAACCATTAGAGAAATATTTGCAAGAAACAAGATTGTGGAAAGAAGATAGAGTGCAACAACTGCAAAGAAAATAAATGGAAAGGTATAAGTGTTTGCCTATACATTTTTATTTAAGAAAGCGGAATAACTGGGTTGAGAAACAAAGAAAGATGGGATGAGTAAGCTTATAGTGAGGGTACATATGAGTGCTTTGGCTATTTGCTTGTGGCTTCCCTTTCATTGATGTCGGCAACGACTGCGGTTTCAAGGATGTTCTCAATGGCTGTTGGAATGCTAGCAGCTGCCTGTTGTCTTTCGTTGGCGGCTTGTTTCAATTGCCTTTCGACCCATTCTTCAATGTGAGCTCTCATTGGGGTGGCATTGATCTCATTCTGGATCTTGATGTTGAAAAGATCATTTTCTAATTCCTGGAAGTCGATAGAGAGATTAGAGAGAGCTTGATGATTTTCCTCATTCTGTACTGCATATTTGACTAGCTAGTCATGGACATGAGTTTGATCAAATTGAATGATGCTGTAAAACTTTTCCAGAGAGAAGGTCTTCAACATAACAACTTGTTTATCGAACTCTTCTGTGGTTAAGGGCAAGGAGTTTGTGATTAAGAGGGGGTCTTGGAAGTCATTTGTTTTCTCGGCTAAGTCTATATTTGACAGCTTTGTGAATAATTTATCTTTCTTCGATATGACTTGTTCACATGATTGAACAATGAGACACAAGTTGTTTACTTTTTCTTTCCAACATGCATTCAATTGGCTGATCTGGTTTTTGGATGGAAGATCTTCTTCTCTTCTTTTTGTTTTTGTCATATTGTTGACAATCTTGCCAAAAGGGATGACCATTTTTAAGAAGAATTTTTCTTCATATTTTAATTCGGCTTGCAAAGGCTTGAGCAAGCTATGTTCCCTAGTTCCAAGGGAAGTGATGGTTTGTGATCTTTTTGTGATATTGTTTTCCACATATCCTTTACAGGATGCGAGTAGGGTGGAGGGTGATTTTACATTGGGTGCAGGGGTGCCAGGCATGGCTGTTGCCAAAGGATCGACAAGCAATGGAATAGGAAAGAAAGCATCTTCCAATTCCTTGACCCGATCCTTCAGTCTGGCATTGTGGGTCTCCATGCATTCAATGGAGTCATGAAGTGCTTCTTTGGTGGCGGTGTGAAGTTGACAGATTTGGGACAGCTGCATGTTGGCAACGTCAACCTCTGAACAAGATTTTCCTTTGATATTTTTAGCATTTTTTTTTCTGAAATATCAACATTTTGTTCCGGCTATAAAAATCAACACTCTGGAACATGAAGGATTCATCTTTGTCAAAATTTTGGGCAATAGATATGTCCATTGGATGGCTATGGTGGATGGCGTCCTCGGGCTGATCAAAGTAGGGGAACATGGCATCCAGATCAATGTCAATTTCCATGTTCTCACTCTGAATTACCGGGTCTTCTACCTGCCCCACATTTGTTTTTCTCTTCTTCTCCACTGGAAGCTTGTGAGAACTATTAATTTTAGAGTGAGGAGGGTCGTTATCTTCTTCTCCGTTTGAAGAATTCCGGGTTTCTTTGTTGTTGTGGTGGGCTGTTCGAGCGATGCTCCGAGATGTCGTACTTTTTGGAGTGGTATTTTTGGATTGAACACTCTTGTCACTGGGGTCTTTCCCCTGTTGCGTGTACAATTTGGTGCAACTTTGCACTGTCTCTACGTCGCCGGCATCAGAGGTAGGCCCGTGACTGTCTCTGTTTTTGGCCAGGTGTTTATTTACAAAACAATCGCTGAGGCCAAGTGAATGTAAATGTTGTCTAAAAATATCATAGGGGTTGAATCCTTTTATGTGTTCAGCATATCTGAGGTTAGATATACTATAATGTGTTGCGAAATCGTCAAATTTGTTGACGTTTTTCAACACGAACTCCGTTATTTTCCAAGGCATAAGAATGAACTGTTTTTTTTCTTCCTTTGGAACAGATGGAACTAGTAGTTGTATTGACGTGCTACTTCTGCAATAAAAATTATGTCCATAATGTGACATGGAAGGAGAGCAGGTTGTTCCGTGGAGCCAAAAATTCTTATGACAGTGTAATTATCCAAATGTTGGATTGTTCCCTTTTTGTCCAAAAAATTAGTTTCCTGTTCAGATAAGCGGGGAGTATTTTCTCCTAACAAGAAAAGTTTGAAAACAGATAAGGAGCCATTAAAAACCTCATAAAAATAGTGGGAATCCTTGTGCTTCCACAAGGCCTGGTACCAGAACGTTACTGGGTGGAAATCGCAGTTGACATTCTTGGACAAATACAGTTGTGAAAATCGACAGGAATGTGCTATTGCAAAAACTAAATAGGATGACATATACAATTTCTTTCTCCTTTTATAGCTTGACAATTGGGAAGAGATTTCATAAGAAATTATCCTTCCCCAATAAAAAATGGTTTGTTCATTGACTGTGAAATACAAAATGTAAAGAGGCATGCAGGAAACAATAGCTGTGGATTCCTGTCCCATTATTCTTGTAAACAACCAGGCAATTTCGCGAAAAGGATTTTTAAATGAACTAACCTAGATGCTTGTAATATCTTCAGGAACTAGATCTGGGTTTTCCAAAAAAAGGGGCAAGAGGTCCAATCCGTTATTATGCTTTGCTAGGAACTGTTTGCAATCTTCTCCTTTGAACGTCAATGTTGGCTCGGGCAATTTCAGCATCTGCCGGAAGAGATGAGGTGACAAAGAAACATAAGAGTGGTCGTGTAGTGGAATAATTCTTTTCTCTGCATTAAATTTATTGGCGCACCAAGAGACCAGGTCCTTACAGTCAAAAACCTCAGGGACACAACCTGCATGAGAAATCTCAGAGGTCTAAATTACTTGGTTCTTTGCGGTAGAGGTTGAGTAATAAGAAAATGCCCTGGACCAGTGGAAGTTCTGGTCATGACGACCGAAGATGTTCATTGTATCTCCACAGAACTAGTGCGGAACTGATGCCATAGGTTTATTAGAAGGTCGATTTTCTACAGATGATGGTTTAAATGAACAGTCACAATGAATAATGTAACTTTTTGCTAAATCTTGGTTAAATGCTTATGAATGGGAAAGCTCCTCGAGCCTTTCGCTGATTAATGACAATCGGTATTGGTGGTGCATGATGAACTATTAGGAGTAAATTTTATTTATTGCATATTTAGAAATGTGAAGGTGGCAGGTACGACGAAGAGCAATTAAGGAATGGAGGTTTCTTGAACGTGCGAAGGCCATGCGATGTGAAAGGGATTTCATGATTTTGAAATGAACACTCGGAAGGGACAATATAATCTCCCTGCAAATTTTGGTTTAATGCGTATGAATACAATATTTCCTCGGCCCTTTCGCCCATCAATGACAATATATATGGTTTCTGCATGATGGCCTGTTAGAATTAAATGCCAGTAATTCCATATTTAGAAACAAGATATGTCTATGTATATAAAAAACTTTATATTTTCTTTTATTGTAGAGAAGTGTGAAGGTGACGGAGACGACGGAGAGCGAGGAAAGAATGGCAAGTTCTGAAAAGCGGTTGGACATGATTCCAAAAAGGGTTATGGGGATGGTCAGGAAGAGATCATGAAGGGGGAGTTCAACGACCGGTTTGTATATTTGCGGAATTTCGGAAAATTGGCTAAGCATGGAATAGGGAAATTGCTAATTGCATGCATAGAAATAAGATCTTATATATAATTGCCAACTGCTAATTCCAAAAGGATGCCGGCACAGGAAACAACGACTACGAACTGAATATTTCTTCAACCCGACAAAGGGACGATTCCCTAAAGAAATTTGAACAAATGGTGAAGTATGGAAAGCAGACAGATGGGCTTCAAAACAGGTTGACAATAGTTCGAGTAAATATGTGAGGAAGCGGTGGTTAAATTTTATTTCTCGAAAGTTTTCAGTGAAAAAAATGTGCATCACGGAAAAGGGCATGATAGGTGGACCGTAATACGGAAAAGGGCATGAGAGGTGGACCATAATACGGAAAAGGGTAAAATTTCATGTTTCAGAATTTTTGAGTGCAAAATGTGTAAAACGGAAGAGATCATGAAAAGGGCATGATAGGTTGACCGTAATACGGAAAAAGGCATGATCTAAGAATGGTTGCAAATTTGTATATCTGTCAATTTGTATATAGCAGAGCTACGAATGTTGTTTGGAGGTCCTGGAAAAGTAGAGGTGCAATGTTGATGTAGCCAGCGGGGTCCTCCTATCAATTTCTATATGGCGGAACTCTGGGTGGCAGTTGTGGGACTAGGAACAATCGAGGGTCAATTTAAAGAAAGGGGAAGCAGTGGTTGAAAACGCGTGAATTGGGAAAATAGAAAGGCGGAAGACATTTTTCGTAAGTGCGAATTGGTTTCAAAGAAGCCCCATTGTTGCAAAATCATGATCTACTAGTTATCAGGAAATGTGTTGTTCAAGATTACATTTTATTGCAACGTGCACGTGCAGTTATGTTCTTGATACATTATTCCATGACTGTAACATACCAACTAAAGTAGTGAACTTTGTTTTGTACTAATTAGCATTAAAACTTAATAATTGCATCTCTAGAAACAAGAAGAAYGATTTTGCTGGAACATTTTACATTGGTATTAGTAAACAGAAGATCGAAGAAGTACGAGAGCACCGAAGTATGCCAATTAGAACATGCGTGAAACCCAGAAAATTGGATCCAGTTCTTCGTTTGAAAACATTGAAGGYATCTACGACAAACACAGGCACGAGTTCCGCAGTATGCAAGATCCTTGGAGTTTTCTCCTCGATTAATCATCCTCTGCTGAAATTGATATTTTTCAGAAGCTTTGCCTGAGGAAGAAGACGAAAATGGTTGCAGGGCAAGTGGAATAGCCCTTAGTTGAAACCGWCTCTTCATAGTCGAAAAAAATTCAGTAGTACAGCTWGCACGTGCAATTAYAGAGGCCCAAATTAGTCCATTYTGGGMAGAAGGAGATGACTAGTAGGAAAATGTGTTGCAACAGCGAAAGTTTTGCACCTGATACCCGAAAATGTTAAAAACAATWWTTTTTTGGCTTGAAATATATCTCTGGAAGCATCAACATATGATTKCTTTACAGTCAAACTCTTCCGCCCARAAYRRACTAATTTGGAACTCTGGAATTCCKACTTTGGCGGTGCAAAGTGGYTRTTGCGTTCACTGTYCATTTTTTTTTCTTCTGAAACTCCTTTTGGTGTTGTCATGACTGCRATCACCGAGCCRGGAAGGTCCRTTCRTTATGGWTSATTTCAATTTGGGCCYAGGAGTGGGAATATTTTMTRCATTGCCAYCATCCATTGYCGTATCATCRTCCATCAKATCATCTTCTTCTGGCTTGGAATTCATGGCATAAAGTTCTGCGACAGGCATGACTGCAAGTGGGCAGGTTCTTTGAGTAGCCAAGGTTGGCATCGAATTTTTTTTCTTGAAATATATCTCTCGGTGTACCAAGGGACCATCTCATTTTTTTATCGTGGCCGGAGAGAGATGAATAGTAAGAATATGACATGGAATAGTGGAACCTGTGGCCATTATGCCCCAATGTGTTGACTCTGTGTGTGGAGAGAACTGCCACCACAAGTTATTAAGAATTTTCGTTTGCTCGAGACGATGTTTCAAATGAAAATCGGGGAGAGATAATATAAGCCTCCGCAAAGTCTAATCAATGACAATTTTCAGGGTTCGTGCAGAATGAGCTGTGACCATCATAGCTCACTAATTGCACAATTACAAAAAAGTGCGAAGGTGGCGGTGACGACGAAAAGACATTAAGAATCATAAATTTCTTAAAAGCACCAACCCGTCGGTGAACAAAAAAAAAAAGATTGCGTCGCCTTTGAAATGAATACTTGGAAAGGATAACATGCTTGTGCGCAAATCTTAGTTTAATTCATACTAATGACAAATCTTCTCCAAAATTCCGGACATTAATGATAACTATAACGGTTGCTGCAGGATGGCTACTAGCATTAAAGCTTAATTATTGCATATGGAAAGTGGTCAGGCGGGTTACAAAAGAAAAACAAAAGAAGATATACCCAGGAGATGTGAAGTCCCGATGGTTCTCTGCCTAGCGGATGGGTTCTCTGCCTAGCAGGCTGGAAATTGAGCCTCTATTTTTCTGTGTCCTACAAATAGCACCTACACTTCTGCAAGATACAAAATGATAGGAGAAGTTGCGGGTTGGTTGGTTAAACATGTACTTTTATAAAGTATGGACATCAGATTGTATAGAACATATCTGAATCTGTGATTCCATACTTGGGCACTTTTTGTTTCGCGCGTTTGCGGCCTGGCAGGATGAACATTGAGTATCTTTTGTTCCGTGCCCTACAAATAGCACCTATAGTTCCGCGATATACAAATTGACAACGAGAGTTGTGGAGATGAGTTTCTATATAAAGTATAGACATGAGATTTTATACAACATATGTGGATCGCTTATTCCATACTTCGACACTTTTTTGATCGCGGGTTCGCAGCCTGGCGAGATGAAAAAATACTGAAGATTATTCCGTGTCCTACAAATAGCATGCAGATTTCCGCGATATACAAATTGACAGCACAACCTACGGGTTCCTTGGCTGAACATTGCATTTGTACTATTCTAGAACATATGTGGATTCTTCGTTCCCTGTACTACAAATAACAACAACATTTTCGCGATATACAAATTGACAGGAGGACCTATGGGTTGCTTGGTTGAACATTGTATTCGTATTGTTCTAGAACATATGCGGATTCCTCATTCCATACTTGGGCACTTTTTGGATCGTGGGTTCGCAGCTTGGCGGGCTGAAAATTAATTATCTATTGTTCTGTGTCCTACAAATAGCACCTACACTTCCGCGATATACAAATTTACAAGCGGGCTTCTGGACATAGTCTCTATATAAAGTATGGAATGAGATTTTACACAACATATGCAGATTCCTCATTCCATACTTACGCAGTTTTTGGATCCTGGATTCGCGGCCTGGCAGGCCGAAAATAGAGTCTCTATTGTTCTGTCTCCTACAAATAGCACCCAGATTTTTGCGATATACAAATTGACGACGGGAGTTGCAGAGATGAGACTCTATATAAAGTATCGATATGAGATTTTATAGAGCATATGCGGATCCCTGTTTCCATATTTAGGAAGTTTTTTGATCGCGGGTTTGCAGTATGGCAGGTCTAAAAAAGAGTCTCTATTGTTCCCTGTCCTACAAATAACACTGAGATTTCCGCGACATACAAATTGACATGAGTTGCCACGGGCTGCTTGGCTGAACATTGAATTTGTTTTTTTCTAGAACATATGTGCATCCCTCATTCCATACTTGGGCACTTTTTTGGATCACGGGGTTCGCGGGTGGGCAGGCTGAAAATTAAGTATCTACTGTTCCATATCCTACAAATAGCACTCACACTTCCGCGATATACAAACTAATAGGCAGACCTGTGGACATAATCTGTATATAAAATATGGAATGAGATTTTACACAGCATATGCGGATCACTAATTGCATACTTAGGTAATTTTTGGAGCACGCATTGGTGACCTGGCGCTCCGAAAATAGCCTATTGTTTCGTCACCTACAAATAGCATCCAGACTTCAACGATATACAAATTGACAGGTGGAATTGGGCTGCTTTGCTGAACATTGGAGTTTTATTGTCCCGTTGCGATCCCGTATCAATTTCATAGTCAACGAGTTTTTTTGATCGGGGGCTCTGGAGCTGTCCGTGACATATAAATTGACACGAGTCACTACAGACTGCTTGGTTGAACATTGCATTTGTATTTTTCTAGAAGATATGCAGATCCCTCATTCCATACTTGGGCAATTTTTGGATAGCGGGTTCGCAACCCGACGGACTGAAATTAAGTATCTACTGTTCCGTATCCTACAAATAGCACCCACACTTCCGCGATATACAGATTGACACGTGGACCTGTGGACAAAGTCTGTATATAAAGTATGAAATGAGATTTTATACAGCATATGCGAATCACTAATTGCATACTAATTGACAGGTGGACTCGGGTTGCTTCGCTGAACATTAGACTTTTATTGTGCTATTGCGATCCCGTATCAATTTCATAGTTAGCGATTTTTTTTGATCGGGGGCTCTGGGGATGGCAGACTGGAAATTGGGCCTCTATTGTTCCGCACTGTACAAATACATTGTTCTACAACATATGCGGACCTACGGGTTTCTTGGCTGGACTTTTCATTTGTATTGTTGTAGAACATATGCAGATTCCTCATTCCATACTTGGGCACTTTTTGGATTGCGGGTTGGCAGCCTGGCGGGCTGAAAATTAAGTATCTATTGTTTCGTGTTCTACAAACAAAACCTACACTTCTGCGATATACAAATTTACACGCCGTCTTGTGGACATAGCCTCTATATAAAGTATGGAATGAGGTTTTATACAGCATATGCAGATTCCTCATTCCATACTTAGGCAGTTTTTGGATCGTGGTTTCGCGGCTGGCCGACCGAAAATAGTGTCTATTGTTCTGTCTCCT
This sequence comes from Picea sitchensis, assembly GCA_010110895.2. Classification (NCBI taxonomy): domain Eukaryota; kingdom Viridiplantae; phylum Streptophyta; class Pinopsida; order Pinales; family Pinaceae; genus Picea; species Picea sitchensis. The sequence goes on along the minus strand of SNQJ01S0099347.1, from coordinate 19,939 downwards.
ACAAATAGCACCCAAATTTCTGTGACATACAAATTGATAGGAGGAGCTGCAGGCTACTTGGATTTACATTGCATTTGTATTGCTCTAGAACATATGCAGATCCCTCGTTCCATAGATGGGCATTTTTTGGATCGCGGGTTCGTGGCTAGGCAGACTGAAAATTAAGTATGCAAAACCCTCATACTCACAAGTGGACTCGGGTTGCTTCGTTGAACATTGTACTTTTACTGCCCCGTAGCGATTCCGTATCAATTTCATAATTATCAATTTTTTTTCTATCGGGGGCTTTGGGGTTGGCGGGTTGGAAATTGGGCCTCTATTGTTCCCCACTATACAAACACATTGTTCTAGAACATATGCAGATCCCTCATTCCATACATGAGCACTTTTTGGATCGCGGATTCCGGACCTGGTGGGCTTAAAATTAAGTATCTATTGTTTCGTGTTCTACAAATAACATCTTCACTTCCGCGACATACAAATTGACAAGCGGACTTGTGGACATAGTCTCTATATTAACTATGGAATGAGATTTTATACAACATATGCAGATTCCTCATTCCATACTTGGGCAATTTTTTGATTGTAGGTTGGCGGCCTGGCGGGTTGAAAATAGAGTCTCTATTGTTCCCTCTCCTACATATACCACTCAGGCTTCTGCGATATACAAATTGTCAGGAGGACTCAGGCTGGTTGCCTAAACATTGCACTTTTAGGAAGTTTTTGGATGGCAGGTTCGTGGTTGGGCGGGCCGAAAATAGAGTCTCCATTGTTCCCTCTGCTAGAAATAACATCCAGACTTCCGCCATATACAAATTGACAAGAGGACTCGGGCTGGTTCACTGAACATTGCACTTTTATTGTCCCGTAACAATTCCATATGTATTTCATATTTAATGATTTTTTTTGATTGGGGGTTGTGAGGTTGGCGGGCTGAAAAATGGGCCTCTTTTGATCGGGCTCGCGGGCTGAAAATTGGGACTTTATTGTTCCACGCTGTACAAAATCTACCCACAACTCTGTGATATACAAATTGACAAAGGAACCTGTGGGCTGCCTGGGGCAACATTGAAGTTTCATTGTTCCTTGTCCTTCGAATAGCATTCAAAGATCCTCCATATACAGATTGACAGATGGACTTGAGAGCTGGCACATCCAATTATTAAAGGATGTTAAATCGCTTATTCTTAAAAGAATCAAGGAAAGAAAATATTTTTTTTTTTAAATTCTATAACCACAAGCATAATAAGGACCAATTTGAATTTTAAGGGCCTATTGTTCATATGATAGAACAATTACATTCTGCACACTAAATATTCGTTGATTTCAAATTATTCCAGGATATTAATCTGACTAACTTCATCGAATAAGCAAAAATGTGAAAACAACAACCAATTTGTATTTTAAGAGCCTCTTGTTTATATGTGAGGACAGTCGTAGTTCGAAAACTATATATTCATTGATTTCAAATTATTTGAGAACAATAGTTTGACCAAGTTCATCGATGAAGGAAATCTGCTAAAACAAGTGACAGTATAGTTACGTCACAGTGCCATAAAAATTACCAGGCGGATCTGCATCCCAGTTGGCTAAAAAAAAACAATTATACTGTTCAGTGTCCTCCAAGGAACAACTGGAGTTCTAGGGTATACAAATTGACAGAAAAAAAAGATAACCAAGAACCAACCATACTTTAAACAGTCCACAAGCAAGTTCCCAGAAGGTTCCATAGAGCAAAACCCATCGACCTTTGCACCAAACAATTTGATATAGAAAGAAAAGACGTCGCCGCATTTGTTTTCTGTTGAAATGAACTTTCATCTGTATGTTGAACAAATATTATAGAGAGACATGAGGTATTTTCGATTCCTCTCAAAGTTTCATATAATTTTTTTTCCCCTTTTCAGCCGACATGCAAAATTGCACTGTCCTCATTTAAGGTGAATTTGCCTTGTATCTGAAGTTGTCGTAGCATGTAGATACTGCTTGCCTTTTTCTGTAGATATGTTTCATACGACAACTCTGCCAACTCAGGAAGCACATTTTGTAACAATGGCTTCCTGATCGTACAGTGCATGGTTGTGTTGCCCACAGTTCAAATAACACCATTGAGGCAATGTCCATAAATATATGTACATTTTTCATCGCATCGCAGACAATCAATCGTATCATCAGTTATCAAAGCGGAGGCAGAGGCAACGGAATGACATTTTGCACAAACAGGCTCAAAGGGGGTCAAGTACACATTGGCTGCAACTAAAAGACCTTCAACCTGGGAATGCGAGCAAAGGAATTAATACATTGGAAAATATAATACACAACTGCATCCCACCCTCCCCTTTAAAACAAAAAAAAAATTTAACAGCTGCAAAAATTTGTTGAAAGCTATTTCTATAAGCAAAGCGAGGATGATTTTATAAATGTATACGCACAACAATTGTAGAGCTAGTTAGCTTCTCTAGATCCTTTACTGTATCTGCTCGCAACTTTGTTACAAACATTCACTTGGTTGTCTGAAAGATCGTTTCTCTAGCATCCTTCTTTTTTGTTATATTTTTGAGAAACATAAGTGGAATCTGCCCTCTATGCAATTGTTGTTCTATTGACGAAAACAAATTTGAATACGTATCAAACAATTGTAGCTGCAACATGGAACAGTGCGATATTTGTGCAACTTATTTGACATACATGCAAAAGTGAAAGTAAACAACAAAACTGAATATGAAAAGCAGTACCATTGCCTTCTCGTTGTCCGAATCTCCATCCTTTATATGGAGAATGTGTTGTGACCCAAATTTCCTGGCCAGTGTGACAACAACCCCAATCGTTCCCATTGGGTAAATATTAGTTCTCTGTGCAAGTTACCTAATAGTCGATTTCGGGAGGAAGCGGTATTCTCAACAAATAGGAGGAATTTTTTCCAAAATGCTTTTTTTGTTGACCGAAATAATTCGATCGCAATCACCATGGTCATATATTATTTTCGACAATATATTAAAATTTGTAGTGGATATCCCATTACGCGGCAATATATTTTCTGCATGTTTCTGGACAAGTTGTGGAGGAATAGTCAGTGTGACTGTCATCATGGCGTCCTTGTCTGTCATATCATCACGCATAATGGGTCTACTTTTGTTTTCCTTGTCCAAGTAGGTGGTATAGACAACCATTATGTCCCCGACGAACACCTGTCCAATTTGGCGGTTGTTCAAGGCCTCTATTGACAGTACTTTGGATGTCATAACTCTAGACCTGAAGACATTTTTTAAACAGGAAAACTAAAGTGAATGGTAGTGTGCTACAAGTACATGCATACTTTTGATGAACTATGGAGCCAGAGTTTCACAACGACACCTCTTAGTCTACGGAACATGCAACAAGTTCGACGTCTCGCTTGTACTTGTTGATACTTCTTGCGATCTACAAACCATGTACTGCATATGGCATCAACATATTCGCCATGCCATAGATGAATATATAGCTCGAAAAATTTGTCTAGCAAACATAGTAAGAGCAGAGCGCATGCATCTTTACCTTTGGCCTTGTTAGTCCGTCGATGTCTGGGATGACGGACTGCTCATGGCCGTCTCACTAGTCCAACTGTTTCTGATGCAAGCATTTGCAGATTCACATCAGGACTAAGCAAATATATGCATTCTATATTATATGCCCACACCTGGTTTGAATCTTTAATTTGTCGGAACACTTGGTATAACTTTTAGAAGATTGTACCATAGAACCCTCTGCTGCTGCATAGAAGAATTCATCTCCCTGTCCAAGCAACCTGTTTTTTCCAAGGCAGCAACACGGAAGATGCAATCGACAGGAAGGAAAGTTAGTTTGAAAACATACATGTAAAACAAAAAGAACCAAGTCTATTTACCCGCCAAAGAGTCCTTCATCCTGTCTAGCCATTTTGTTTGTTTAAATACAACAATGCAGTGCAAACACAACGGGCATGCACTAGCTTAGTATGCAGGAATAAACGTATGCAACCAAGAAAACTTACCATGTAGGAAGGCACACAACTAGCTTAACACATATCCAGACCATAAATTAAATAAAAAACAACACAATATGAAACAACACGAGCATGCACCTTTCTATATCCTCTTCAGTCGATGCAGTGGAGGCTCTCTCCTTTTCTCCAGCTACTATGTTTGTTTCAATTTGGGAACCCACAAAATTTAATGAACATCAATGGAAGTTGGTATTCAACGGAGAACAAGAAATATGTACATGAGCAAAACCGACTCAACGAAAAGTCTACAAAGGTAGAAACATGAACCTTTGCGCTTCTCTATCCATGGCTGTAAACGTGTACAATTTTTTTCCCTGGCCAAAATATATTACAAGGCACAAAATATCACACAACTGCATGGTCGCAGCTAAACGATTTCTTCTTTTCCCTGGGAATTTATCCACATATACCCTCTAGCAATGTTCTTTATCCTCTACACAGACTGTTGTGCACATGATACAAGTTCTCAGTTTTTTGTGGCTAATTACCCACACATGCTTCCAGACATGAAAATATAATCTTGCAGAATCTTTGTTGCACATATCATATGTCAAGAAAAACACAAATTGCATCCTGTGCACACCAGTCTATGTAGAGGAGAAAGGACATGTCATGTCATATTCACACATCTGAACATACATGGTTTATAAATGTACCCTGCATACATATGCTTTATTCCAACAAAAAAACAGCGGGTATTATAACTTCACATGTAATCCTCGAAAATTTTTGCATGCAACTATTTTCTTTCATGGCAGGACTGCAGCACTAGGAAAATCTCACAGAATAATAGATCTCGACTCCGACAGACATGGAAAATAAAACAACTGCATATCCACTGATGGGTGCGGGGGATGAACACCATAAAGCACCCCAAACAAAACAATAACAATCCCCCCAAAAAAGAAAAAAGAAAATCTCCAACCATCGTCGCTGCACCCTAACCCTACAAGGATGAATCAAAGAAAAGAAACCAGCAAGGACCAAACCAGCGAGAAATCACGAAGAGGCCGAACTGCACCCCCAACGCCTCAAAGCACAAACCCCAGCCAAACAAACAGAACCAACAACCTGGGAACCAACGAACCAGCAAGAACCACCGAGGTAGTGAAAAACATATGTATCTCCAACGATTACGAAACTGCAACCCAAACAGAAAAGGAACCAAAAACACACAAGGAACATGCGACTACAAATAAGCAAACATTCTTACTTGCAAACTGCAAACTAAACAACAAACAAGGAATACAAAATGAAACCACTGCATCGAAACTTACTCTGAAACGATGAAATGCAGAAGCACAACTCGAATCACCAGCGAAATAATAACAAGCAGCAACCGAGAAACCAACGAACAAGAACCACTCACTGAACCAGTAAACAATGTATGTAGCCTCAATCATTACGAGGATGAAGCATACAATGGCAACAACCGACAAACTAGCGAAGAAGAAGCAATCATTGAACCAATAAACAATGTATGTAGCTTCAATGTCAGAACAAGGACGGAACATACAATGGCTATTGAACTGGTGGTAGACAATCAAGTGCAAATTCACTGTAACTGTATAGAAAATTTCAAGGAAAAATGTACTCCGAGAACCGTATTTACATAAACATTTAATACTCTTAGGATGTCTAAGCACCTCGCGGAATGCAAACATTTAAGCTATCAGGGGTGTTGCAGAACATCGCGTCATGTGAACATTTACGCAGTCAGTCCTATTGACGCATCTTAGAATAAGTGTCAATACATTTCAATAAATATACATCTGCCAAAGACGCTATAAACTTTGAAATTCTCAATCACTACAAAGATTGGATATCAAAACTTTTCAATATGCTTATTACATATCAAAGCTTGCAGATATATTCATGTAGCAGAAAATGCTAATACAAACATTCGAACTAATGCTAGCATTAATCAACCTTGAAGCAAGATACAGGAAAAATATATGATTAAAACATATTGACTACGAGAAAAACTTTGGATATGTTTCCATATAGTACATTGGGAATAGTGACGCCGACAATAAGACCTCCAATCTCTTATCCAATCAGATCAGTGCATATATGTTACTTTTTATTATATAAAAATATATGCTTTTATTTCCATAGCTCCAACAATAGATATTGTGCAAATATTTCAGGTCAAAGGACAAAGTAATATGCAATCAACAATTTATTGATTGCTATAGTCCCTCTACACCTACGACAACGAATAATAATGTAAGAATAATGTAAGGTATACCAAATATGATAATGTAACTTAAAATTAAAGATCTTAGCTATACACTATTCTTCAATTTATAATAATTTATAATAATGTAAGGTATACCAAATATGATAATGTAACTCAAGGTTATACACTATTCTTCTTAGTTATACACTATTTTTCAATTTATAAGAAAACTAGTTGAATTGTGTAATTTGGTTACACTAAAATAAAGATATAAAAAAGTTGGAAGAGAATGATCAAAGAATTTATATACATTATTCTTCAATGGGCAAGGGAATGATTTATGGTCATACATTATTCTTCAATTTGTGAGGAAATTAGTTGAATTCTGTAACTTGGTTACACTAAAAAAAACATACTAAGAAAGGAAATGAGTTGAATTCTGTAACTTGGTTACACTAAAAAAAACAAGGGTACTAAGAAAGTTTTAAGGGAATGTCAATCAATTAGAAAAAATTGATGTTTCAATAGTAAAAGTGTATAATTAATATATTAAATAAAGTGCATAAGTTATTTAAATAATAGTAAACGTGTATAATTAATATATTAAATAAAGTGCATAAGTTATCTAAATAAGAGTAAAAGTGTATAATTAATATATTAAATAAAGTGCATAAGTTATTTAAATAATAGTAAAAGTGTATAATTAATATATTAAAAGAAGTGCACAAGTTATTTAAATAATATGTACAAAGTAAAGTGTATATAAAGAATTAGAAAAATAATAATATTAACATATAATAAGTGTTGGCCAGGTTGTTGAATGAACAATGTTGGAATTACATTTAACATGTTGTCATTTGATGTTAATTTTAGTTGTCATTGATGTTAACTTTAAATATGCAATATCAAAGTTTAATATGATATAAAATGTTAGCAATGGCTATGGTCGAGGTCTACATGGGTTACATCTTCTTCAAGATTGGCATATTAGTTAAATGACCTTGTTGGCATTGTTGTTATAGGTGCAGTTGTCATTTGGCAAACATTATTATAAACAAAGTATTTTGAACAGAGCATTTGTTTGCATTGTGGAGTTTATCGGCATTGTTGTTTATGGCAGATTTGGAATGGCACAGTTTTCGAAATAACATTTCATCGCTGAGAGAGAATGGCATAGTTTTCGATCATAGGTATGAAGAGACAAACTATAACTAAACAGTGTTACCACAAATGGCGCATACATGTGTTGAAGATTCAAAATGGCATTCCATTGGCACAGTTTTCGGTTTTATGAATTAATCAAACAAAAACTTAAGTAAATAACCCTGGAATTCACGAGCCAATCCAGACCACTGGATCATGGAGGGTCGAGGACCATCGATCCAACATTAGAGGAAATCAGATATCGGGATATCGGGAAACAAAAAAAGGAGGAGCTCCAACCTTGACATCACGATACGCGAAATTGCGAAACACAAAGTCCCGAAAGGCTGTGAGATGTCAATCGGAGTGCAAAGTTCTGATGAGATTAGGACCATCTGATCACGAAATACCGAAAGGGACACACGTCACATGATATATGGTTTCGAGAGTTTTTGTTGGAGGTCATGAAGACCTGATGGCCAAAGTACCGAAACCCCGACAACCATCCATCTCGATGAATGATTAAGTCATGTCCGTTGGATTAATCATTGGAGGGGTAATATAAGAGTCGTATATGACCGTTGATCTGTCCTCAAGAAGTTAATGAGAATCGTCCGATCTATATCCACCAGATCAATTGTGAAGCTGTCAGATCATTTCGGGGATTGCGTTTTGGAGTGTCGAAACACTGCATCACTGAAACGCCGAAATGCCTAAATGCAGAGTACACGTGGCAAGAGGTCAGCGTTTCGCTGACTGGAAAGTCAAGAGAGGAGTGCTCTATCTTCTGAAATCACGATAAGATGAGGACTGGTGGATGCGAAGGACATGTGGCTAACGATTATCATTTTGCTGATTGACAGTCAAAGCAAGAAAATTCCCCAACCTTCTAACTCCCGAAGTGCGAAACACGAAAACACCTTTTTGGCGTAGGCTGTGGTTACCGCCGGTGGTCATATGAGAGGGAGGAGCTAGCACGAAGCTACACCCATTTCGGGGATCGCAACATGAAGAGGCGATATGTCTTCACCTTAGGATTTTCGATATGCGAATTTCGAAAGCGCCTTTTTGATTAGGCCCGTGGTCACAGCCAATGGGCATATGGTTTAGCACAAATGTCTTGCCAAAGCACTTAAGGCTTGTTTATGTTGAAAAGTCAAAACTTAATGTATGCTCATTGAACGATGCTGATTAAATGATGAAACAGATCAAACAGTTGTTGTTCTTTTTGATGCCTTAGCCAATAATAATTTCTGTAAGGTAGTTGTTCAGTTATTGTAACTAATTCTTCGAAGCAAGAGGATTCTAATGTACACTCTGATTGTCAAAGAAATTGTGTAAGAGATTGTGGGTGACGAGTGGGGAATAATGGTGGAGCCGAAGCTCTCAAACAATGAGAAGAAATGATGAAAACAGAGCGAAGATTAAGGAGAGAATATATATGCGTAGATTGATAAATTTATGAGGTTTGGTCAAGGATGGATTCTGATATGAATATATAAATAGAGAGGACTTAAATGTCTAATATTTGACAGAGAAGATAAAGAGTTGGTTTGCAGGTTTTTAGTGACAAAGAAGGATTCTAGGGTGGTAGGGAGGAGCAAGGGGAGACTGTAAAAGTCTCTTGTACAAGTTGGTGCTTGTACATCTGGGAGTTGTAGCTTCCATTCAGTAGGTGCTGAAGAAACAGAGGTAGCAGCCTCATCTGGGTTGTAGCTCAGATAAAATAAGAATGTAAAGAGGAGTTGGAGCTTGCCTTTTATTCATAAGAAGAAGAGGTTTTTCCCTTTTGGGTTTCCTCATGAAAAATCATTGTGTCACTGTTTCATTTATGTGATTGTATATTTATTGGTTAAATGTATTACTACAAGTTAAATGTTAAAGGCATGATTTATTGATTAATAAGTAATCTTCTTATAAAATGAAAGAAATTTTATACAACTGATTCACCCCCTTCTCAGTTAACTTATCCTGTTCAACAATTAGAACTTAAACTTATACTTATGTTTATAATTTATATGCATGGATTGAGTACTAAACCTTAAAGAAAATGTTTTAAATCAAAATGTTAAAGTTTTACAAATATAAATATTATTAAAATATAATATTTAAACCGAAAACATTTATAAATTATTCAAGTTTTTCAAATATACATATATATTATTGAAGTATAAAATCTAAATCAAAACACCTATATAGTATTGACATATACAATTGAGTTACAAAATTCACAAGGATCAAAATGTTATAATAACAATATGCACTAAATGTGTTTGCATGTTATTCTATTCCATAACTAAATTTTTTCTTTACTTGAATAAATGTGATTAAATGATATTATAATTTTTATTGTTACATTTTCATATAAAATGAGGATTAAATGATTAAGAGGGGTGGTAGGTTGACCTGTTGGACCTTGAAATTAAGGTGGTTGAGGCACATGTGATCTCAATCAAACTTCATTGTCTATTTGGATGGATGCACCAACCCTCTATATTGTGGGTGTGCATAAGCTAACTTGAAACCCTTTTTTGGGAAATGAAGAGAGTTCTTCCTACCAAAAAGATGTTTATTAACATAAAATGTAGGATATTTAATTTCAAATCACTGAAATGTGAATTTTACACAATTCATATACATTGTAAGTTGACATTGAAACAATATCAATTGGTACATGCATCTAAAATTAAAATGGAGGGGCGATAGGTGCGTGGGGTAGGGCAGTGTCATCCTTGATCCCGAAGGAAGCACAAATTAAATTTTGCGTGGGGAGTAGATGAGACCACCAACAATCAAGTTGAAGCTCTAGCTCTTTGGCAAGGGGCATCAATTTTGAAGCAAATGGAATTTAAAGATAATGATGTTTGGGGACTCCATGACAATAATTCATTTTATGGTCATTCAAATGATACCTCATGATGCTTAGTTGGGAAGCATAGTCTTCAAAATCTAAAGGCTAATGGAAGGTTTCAAATTTATGGATTTTTTTCATGTCTTACGAGGGCTCAACACCTCAACAAACAAATGGATAATGAAGCTTACTATCTTCATCCAAGAAAAATAAGAAAAAATGGGGGGATCTATCTATATGTCATTTCCCATGATATTTAATTCATTTAGTAAGCACCAATTGATGTCACTCCAACCATTAGACAAGTGGAAATCCAAAATCACAATGCTAGATGCAATATTTATGAGACTAAATCACTGTGCAATTGCATGTCATGTTGTGTGATGAAACCTAGATGAAGGCTACCACAATGGGATGAGTGGGAGTATGTGATATAACAATTTTTATGTGGGTATGTGTTCCACTAGACTTTAGTACCATCCTCCACCACCAAACACAAAGGTCTAGGAAAAGCTCTACGCTCTACAATTTCTTGTTGGAGTGGAAACCCTCTTTATCATTTGAAGTTTGGAATCGTTTGCAAGTTGGGAAGAGGGTATCCTCACCCAAGGACGAAATCATTTTCCCTTATTTGCTCATTTGGAAGCCCATTCCTTGTTTGAATCTAGGAATGTTTTGTAAGGTTGGAATTGGGTATATTTTCCCAAAGGAGGAAGCGACCATCTTTGTATGCATAGGACTCAGACTGGGAGAATGGCCAATCTGCATGGTCATTCAAATAGGTGTGCCTTCTATGAAAAATTTGAGCAAAGAAGAGAAATTAGGAGGTGTGAGAGGTATTATGATGATCCCTAGGAATGTGTTTCCCTTTATGTAAGGAAGTGACAAGCTTACAAGAAGGATTGGGAGCACAAAAATTCTAAGAATATGCAAGCGATACATGGGCAGATGATCACTAGAAAGGCTCATGTAGAAAAATTAAAGGGTAAGCACATATAGCTAGACATTACAAAATAAAGAAATAATGATATATTAGAGGAAGTTGAGGATAAAGTTAGAGTGCTACAAGACAAATTACTAAAATTGGAAATGGAGCAACATCTAGGGTATGAGGATTTAAGGAAATATAGGACTCCAACCCTCTCAATAGGTTCTCTTGACTAGGATAGGATGGAAGCTATGGAAGAAGACATTGTTAAGAAAATAATTGAAAAAGCGGGAAAGCAAAACTCATACAACCCTCCCTCAGTGGCAGGAAATAAGCAAAGCACCCCTAGCGGGTATGGACTTAAAAGTTTTTAGAATTTTCTCATGTTTTGCAAGATAGAAATTTTGTGAGGTTAATATGTAAATCCATATACAAGCCACATTGTTAGTTGTAGATATAGAACTTTAAAATCAATACAAACTAAAATTGTTTTTGTTGAAACTTTGAAGAATTCAAGGGTCTTAAGACAAATTCACTAATATGTTGAACAATTAAACCATGGTCCCCTTTTTTTAATATACTAATAATCATTTTCATTAAAAAAAAATGAAATGATATTATTTAATATACACTAATCCTACGATTAAGATGATGTAAATTCATACATAATCTATTTCATCAATGTTATTTGTTCTTGTTACAAAGAATGTCACTTGAAATAAAACATAACAGGTTAAAGATTTTGATTCATGTAAAATTACACATAGATCAATTTATTATTTCATCAATATATCAATCAATAAAAAAATCACATCTCATGATATTTGATTAAAAAATACACATCACTCAATAACATGTAATATTGACAATACGTCATGTGTATACAAGAAACATGGAAGCTGACAAACTCTCTAAGGAGAGCACTCACTTGGCTCATGGGTAGTGGAAAACAACTAAATTAAGAGACAAAACATATTTTGAATATTATCATTGGCCATTTATAGAAACAAGGGGCTATGAAGGCCTTGGTTCACAAACATGATTCTCTACAATCTTGTATAAAGGAACTGTTACATATTGACTTGGAATTCTCTCTCATGGGCCAACAAACGGTATTTAGGTGCAAGCTTTCTTGTTGGCCATATTTTGGATTGTATATATATACATGTTTCTATATTTTGACTTCTTCAGATATTGATCTATTCCTTGCTGACATTTTGTTTGGTTCCAGGCTAATGTTCAGATATTATGGCAGGGACGATCTTAGGCCACCTTAGTTCATATTTTTGGGAGTAGTGGTTGTGCGTTACTTTTATTGTATGTATGAAGCAAAAACACTTCTTGCTAGGGGAGTTTTGTTTAGAATTTACTTTGCTCGGGCTCTACTTGGTAGGGAGGAATGATAGACCAAATGCATGCCTCCACATGCATTTTTCAGAATTTAAATTTTCTTTCCTATTTGAAATAAAATTTACATTTTTTTTTTTGTGGAAAAAAAAACATATAATATTGACAATTATTATACGTATTTCAATCGATATTGTAATA